>JAKLNC010000034.1:0-171412 GCA_022813145.1 Barbatosphaeria neglecta | reverse complement strand
CCCCCCCCCCCCCCCCCCCCCCCCCCCCCCCCCCCCCCCCCCCCCCCCCCCCCCCCCCCCCCCCCCCCCCCGCTCGGAGAAGCTCACCTGTACAAAGAATTACAGACATTGCAGCGGTAGCAGCAAGCCCAGAGCCGTCCGTATCATTGCCCGCCAAAAGTCGTGCCAGGGTGAAGAAAGCAGGCTGCTTGTCGGCAGTGCTTCTTGCTTCTTGCTTCTTTCGCGGGCATAGACTGTCTCAAAGGTGGACCACCTGCCGACTCGATAGCGGTGTGGGTCACAGTGAAAACTGGATTTTTGGCACTGTAATGGGCACAGTGGATACCACTCAACCAAGCAACCTTGACATCACTGTCTTCAGCAAGTTTTCAAATATATAGGCCAAGCATCATACCTTTTGAAAGATATGACGAGCCTACAAGCTGAGAACACCGTCTCCTCCACATGAAGAAGTCGGGGTTTTCTGCTCATACCCGATTACAGATGGGGTTGCTCACCTCATTGGAACATTGAAGTCACAACTTGGACGGAAAGACACCTCGGGCGAGTCTATTCTCATCTCACTACAGGTACCTACCTAGGTCTGAGCAAATAGCAACACATGCATGCTTGGAGCTAGCTAAATATGTACCTGTGCCATTTGGTTAATGCGATCATAATTATGAAGTTGAGAGCTATGTCATTCACTTAGCCTCAGTGCATGCCATGGCAATTCAATAGGTACCTTACTTAAGCGGTATCAGGAGCTTCGCACAGAAACGCTGCATTCCAGTATGATGTACACAGTGCCCACACTGAGGTATGATATTGCTGATAAGTAAGGTGGATAGAGATGATGGTTGGCTGAGATGGGTTAGAATCCAGAGTCAGATTAGAGGACCTAGCACCCAATTTGAAGTTAGCATCCCAACCCACTCAGCAGCTTTAGAGCTCTACTTTCACGAGTTCAGCAGATGATGTGAGTATATACCCATGTACATAGGTACGTACCGTGCTAGGCACTGGTAAGGGGGATCAATACCGTATAATAAATCCTACCAGGCTCCTTTTCCACGCCGCGAAAGAGCGAGCTTCTTTCTGCGTGTAGCGTCAATTAAGGCTGGAGACGGCCACTCTCATGGCCACACTTACGGCAGCTATATATTATCAAAAGCCTCTAGCCGGTTGTCTCTAGGATCATGTCAGTCGGAGTCCTCCTAACAGCAAAAGCAGCCCAGATCCTTTCGCCACCGTTAAGTTCTCGATCATAGCCTCCACCTTCGCCCTATCTTCCCGTCTCCTCCCTCTTGTGCCACCTAGACGCAGCATCGCACGCCCCCATGTACTCGGGCTTAGGGACGTCCCCTCGGGTCTCTGCGGTGGTGGGCCAATATTCGGGGTGTCTGGGGTGCCGTAGGAATACACTTACCTACGCACCTGACCCCTATTTACCTCGGCCCGCTTCCATGGATAGTGTAACTACAATATCTGTACCTATTTGTGCTCGGTTTCGTCTTTTCGCCAACAGGGCTCCTTAAGCAGCTTCTCCGTACCTATGTAGATATCATGCCACGCCCTTGGGCTACCGCGTACAGTTCTATCCTCCAGCCCGACTTCGTGGCCCCCCACGCTGTCTCTCTTTTTCTCTTTTTCTCTCTCGCCTCGGATGAGCTTCGGCACGGGACGTTACAGCGCCGCCCCCTTCCGCGTTACTCTATCCCTGCCTGGCTTAAACCCTTCTTTTGTTTCCTCTCGGCTCGGCTCGAGCTTATCAGGCCACCGACCCTTTTTTCTTCTACTGCTGCTGCTGCCGCTTCGCGCCGGTGACACGCGGGTCCTGGCTGACGCAACTATCCCATTCGCGTCCGTGTGTCACGCCGAGCGGAGGTAGGTAAAGTCAGGTACATAGGTAACTTAAAGAAATAAGTACAGGCAGACAAGAGACCTCTCGCACGTAAATGACGTCCGTGTTTACGCTAATGCACCTGATTTATCAGATGATGCCCACGAATCCCCACGAATCCGGGCACGAAATATTCCACGGATCCACGCATCCCAGATTCTGTGAACCCTTACCCTTTTACCTCAGGACTTCCCGTTTTCTTTCCTTCCTTACCTGTTGTGCCACGGGGTACGACGCCAAATTTCCCTTTGCCCTGTCCCCCCCCCCCCCCCCCCTTATTTTTCGGCTCCGTACCTCCGTACCTGAGTCCAGCCGAGGTCGTCGGACGCGACAGGGCCAAGGGAGTAGGGGAATCGAGCGAGAGATGTCTCCGTACGAGAGACGGTGTTATACTAGATGACGCGACCGAACATCCGATGTGGTTTGTTGTCGCGGACTTCTCGCTTCCTCCCGAGGCTGTCTTCCGGGACCGTCACCGGCTACCGGGGTACATGGTACGTAGTAAGAAGATACTATACATACGGACGGGGGTAAAGTATGTAGGTCGTCTCGAAATAACTCGCGTAGGGTCTCCGGGGTGGCTGCGCTTGCATGTCCGTCGGCATTTTTTTCTTTCTGTTCCTTCCAGTTCTTTTTCATCCTCATATTAGAGACAGCATGCCGATCCTGCAGGATACCTCCGACCTACCTCGCACAGCAGCATACCTACATAGCGCCACAGCCAGCCAGCAGCCAGCCAGCCGGTCAGCCGGCCAGCCGCCCTCCAAGCCTCCTCTCCTCTCCCCTCCTCTACTCGCCCAGCCGGGCACTCCGTGTGTGGCTTGCTGCAGGTCATGTCTACGGCATATGCACATCTATTTCAGATCGGGGGAGGCCCCAGCGGAGCAAAGCCCGCGCGATTTGCATTGCGTAAGTGGCTAGAGGTAGGTACATAGAAGTACCCAACAGCAAGGAAAGCGAAACAAGAGGGGGAAAAGAAAGGAAAAGAAGAGAATCAACTATGCCCCTGATTAGTACCTTGGCCATATCCAAGTAGGTATTCAGTAGGTACCTACTTAAAGTGATTCCGATCTTCGCCCCAGCTCCTCACCCCGTCGAGCCCATCCGTACATTCGCCCAACCCTTACTCCAGCCCAGTCCAGACATATGCTCCTAATTCCGTACCTTCCCAGAAGTACCTGGGCACCTTATTCCCCGAGAAATTCAGAAAGACTACATACTCCAGCTCCCCGAGATGACATCGCGACGAAATTCCCATAGCTTCATCCAAGTCCCTTGAATTGCGGTCCCCGTGCTGTGCTGTACGGTGGTTGGACGAAACAGAGACGAGAAGGAAATAGAGACGAAAGGGTAAGAGAGGAAAAAGGAGAGAAAAAAGTTCCGAGCCCCATCATGGAGCGTCACAGAATTCAAACTGCTGTCGCTACTCCCGCTCTACACCTTGCTGGAACTGTGGCCCCTGCTGCTGCCACCGCTACCACCGCCACCACCGCCACCGCCGGAATGCTTGCGATGCTTGGAGGGGCGCTGGGAGTCGCTGCTCCCGTCACCGTTCGACCGGGGTCCCTGCTGGTACTCCTCTGAGGCGTTCGTCCCCTGGCTCGCCGCTTTGGCCGTGTGCCAGCAGGGAAGCTCCAGCACAGCCGTGCCGGCGCAGTAGGAGCACGTTTGAACCCTGCGTTCTCGTGTCAATCGGGTTATGTTTGAAAGATAAGAAGATGGAAGGGAAAAAATGTACGCATGTAGGAAGGGAGGTAGTAGGGTCTACGTACGCAGTATAGCTACCGTTGCAGTTGCCGCAGCTGATGAACTCTCTCGAGCAGCCGCACGCCTTCATTCCGTACGACATGGCGATGTTGCTCTCCACGGGGCGGTGTTTGTAGGAGGGTAAGAGAGTGGAGATAGGGGAACGACGAAATGCCAGAGGGCTGGAAGGATTGCTGTCTTAGGACTGCTCGAGGACCTTGGTATGCTAAGAGTGCCTGTGTCGTCGAGGGAGCCGGTGGGAGAAGACCTTGGATCGTTGGCGAACAAGGAATCCCCTTCCATCCGGGATAGCAAGGGGAGGAGTAGGGGAGGGAGGGTCGTCAAATAAATACCCGAAGGGAGGGGTAGGGTGTAGGGAGACGAGAGAGAGACGGGCGGACAGGCAGACCGAGGGACCGAAAGACTGAACGAGAGTCGGGCGGACAAGCGAGGAGACTTTCTCTTTCCCTCTCTGCTGCCTCTCGGAAGTGACCCCTCGTGCCAACGCGGCGGTACCATCTGTCTGCCCTGGCTACACCCCCCCTCCCCCGGGCGTCGGATGAGGTCTATCTCTCCCCGCTCACCGCCGGATCCCTATCCTCACGGGGCTGTCCTCTTGGGCCCCCTTCCCTCGGTCGGACGATGTAGGCTTGGTTAAAAGTACTCAGGTATAATCCGGCATCCGCAAGGCAAGCAGAAAATCCCCAAAAAAAGTAAAGGTGGCTGGGGCACACATATGATATGCGCAGGGATATAGCCAAGCCATAAGAAGTAACCTATGACAGCATACGGGGAGTCTCCTGACCACGGCCGAGGCGCCCGCGGGTAGGGGAACCCTCCCCCCGCCCCGGTCTCTCTCTCTCTCTCTTTCAGAGAGCGAAAGGTCGTATCCGGCTCCGGACAGACGAGGACGAGCGGAAGGAGGCGTCCAACCGCGCGTAACGGGCGCACAAGGGAAGAACGGAGAAGAAGATGAAACGGAGGCGCCATCGAGCCAGCGGGCCACCAAGCTAGCAGGCCATCCAGCTATCCGGCGAAAGGACGCTGGCGATGGGCCGGCTAGTGATGAGGATCGGGCGGGGGCTCAGCCGAGCGTTCGTCGCTCTGCCAAATCTCCTCGGGGGGTGCATGACCGGCCGGTCTGGTCTGCCAATGGACCGCGACACGCCGGCGAGGCTGCTCCCGCACTGTGCGCTCATCTGGACGCCTTATCTTCGGATGGGCATCTATAGGTAAGGTACCTAGATATAATAGGTAAGCTGTTATGACAAGGAAGGTACTCCTTACCTTGTTTTTGGAGGGAGGAGGGAGGGGAGAGAGCCTAGCTACCCCTTTCCGCATCCAGCTTTTTAACACCACCACCTAGGTAGTACCCGTGGATGTATGTTCCTCCACGGCCCTTTCTTCTTCCTATTTACCTGAAGGAAAAAAAGGAAGAGGCGGCCGGCCGGTGCGAGGGATGCAGATCCACCTGGTTCCGACACACATAAGATTAGGTGCGGCGGCCATTCGCCCGCTGCACGCCGCTGCACGTATCCGTCGCGTGCGCCGACGCCATTCGCCGGGACGGGCGCAGGAAGAAGAGGGGAAAGGGGGGGGGAAGGGAGAGAAAGAGGGAGAGAGAGCGCGAAAGCGAGGGGAGGACCAAATCCAATAGTGGAATAGGCGATAACAATAGTAATAATGATAATATATCAGGGAGAATATACGTAGGCAGGGAGGAAGGTGGAACGGGGCACCCAGCTTGGACGGCAAGGCTCCCCCTTGTCCCCAGTCCTCCCACCTGGCTGTTACACAAGCACGAACACAAACGCACGCACGCACGCACGAACAATGACACGCGGATGGGGGCAGCCGACGACAACGCCCAGCCCCGAGCGAGCCCAGAAAAAGACGGGGACGCCGGTGGCCAGTCTCGGCGGGAACGGGAGGCGCCCTCTTGCAGACAGGGGGTGTCCCGGTCGAACTGGTGAACCGTCCGTTACTAAGCACCTCAGGTAGGGCAAAGTACTTGTCGGTAAGGCGGCCGTAGATGGACAGACGGCCAGCGCACGTCGGTTATCAAAACGCTCCAGTGCACGAAGCCGAAGTTAGTTGCTGGTTGTGGCTACTAGCGAGAGTCTAGAAGCCTACAGGGTGCCTGCAGGGAGGTACCTGCCTGTAGGCTAGGTACGTACATATATATGTACCTCAGGTACCTATGTGGGGGAAAGAGCGAAGGCAGAACGTATTGGGAAAGAATGACGACACACCAAAGCGACCTTCCTAGCACACAGATTAGGCCCCTGCCGCTGGGGTTCCGCAACGTCCCGCTTTCCAGATCACTTTTCACCGCCAGCGCCCGGAATGCCCCTGGGAGGAAAAGCCGCACCAGCCCTGCACAGGAGCCTTTCTCCCATTTTCCTCTCGTGCGACCCAAGCGATGCCAAGCTTGCACCGGCAGCAGAGCAGCAGAGCAGCAGAGCAGCAGAGCAGCAGAGCAGCAGAGCAGCAGAGCAGGAGAAGCAGGAGCCGCAGGAGCAGCAGCCGGCCCGCCAGCCTAGGACTTACTTTAGCTCCAGTCAAGCAGCTCTGCAGGTCGAGGAATCCCTGCGCACACACATTCTTTTTCCGCTGCCTGCTGACAAGCCTCCTTTCCCTCTTTTCCTCTTTCCCTCCTTTCCGCTCTTCCGCCTTTCCAGCCACCGCCCATCGTCTAGGCCGCGGTCGGGAGCCGCCTCACCGCCGCCTTACTTTCCGCTATGCTTACCTCGAGTCGAGTACTTCTTCTAGTTTACCTTAGCGGGCAGCCGAGGAGGAAGGGACGTTCAGCTGGATCGGCACGACGATCCTAGGCAGCAGCCACCACCGCCCTCGTTCCACCTCCATCCCCTCTCTTCTCCCTCTCCTCCTGGGAAGAGGGAGGACGAAGCTGCAGCCGAGGCCTGTACCCGCAAGCTGCGCCCGCCGCATCACCATCGTTGCGGCAGCCATAACCGAGCGTGGTTCTGAAGCGAGATGACTGACGGCTTTCCCTTTTCCCCTCAGCTCCCCTTTTCCCTATTCCTCTTTCCCTTCCCCTTCTTCCCTCGTCTCGTCTGTACGTCCTGCTACACAAGTGCGGGTATGCCCAGTCGGAAAGGTCTGTGCTACCACACACCCCGGTCCCGACGCGAGCACCTCCGTTCGTACCAACCCATCTAGCGTCTATCACTTCTCACTTTCCCTCCCATCTTCTCCCTCGGAGATGCCGCGAGATCCCGCTGCGTCCAGAACTCTTCCACGCCTTTTCTTCTGCTCCCCTTCTCTCTTCCTTCTTGCACTGTGCATCTCTCCCTCTCCTCTTCTATCTCTCCTCTCTTATCTCCCCCTCTCTCTCTCTTCTCTCTCCCTCTTCCTCTCTTCTCTCTCCCTTTCCATCTCTTCTCTCTCTCCCTCTCCCTCTCCTCTCCCATATCTTCAGGCCAAGGCCTCCATCCTCGTGGAGGCCTTGGCGGATTTCTACAGGTAGTCGAGGTCATGTGCTAGACCCTGCACATATAGAAGCATAGGTTTATCCACGTGGGCCAGGGAAGTGGAAGAGATCGATGTGTACTCTTGAGTTGCTGTCTACATTACCTATCTAGCACCTCACATAAGTGCGCACCCAGCCCAGACTGGCTTGTTCCGAAGCATCACTGTCCCCCCCCACTCTCCCATTCTCTCTCCTTCCCGACTCTCCTCCGAGTCGGCTCTCAGTGATGGCCAAGGAGGACAAGGCACAAACTGTATAGTAGGAGGGGGGTATCGCCCAGCTGAGCTCGAGCCTGTTTTCTTCTTTTTTTTCCTACTCTCCTTCCGAGCTCCCATTCGTCGTGGCGCCTCTCTCTTACTTACCCCCCCCCCCCCTTCGGAAGGATGCTAAGCATAGGCCATACGCCCCTCCTCCTCTTCCGCCCGATATCTTTCGGGCATCATCAGATCACTTCAGAATCAGATCAGACCATTGCGAGGCATCTCTCTCCCTCTCCTAGTCCTCCCCTCTTCTCCACACACACACACACACCCTATCGGATCCCCACCAGGGCGGATACCGGCGTAGACAGAACCAACAGCCCAACACCACCCTCCCCTCCGCACATCACATACGCCACTATGTACCGTGCCAACGCCCAATCCCGGTGCCGAGCTGCGTGTGACAGGCGGAAAAGGAGAAGAGGGGAAGAGAAGTGCACACACAAGCTTGTCGCCTCGTTTTTTTGTTTCGGCTCCGTACCGGCACCCCCACGAGATTACTGTACCAGCGCACGAGTGTACCAGTGTGCATACCAAGAGCTCAGAAACAACCACGGAGGCATCAGGCTCGACGCAAATCAGTCGGGTGACGACTAGTTTGCCTGTGTCTGCCCGTGTCTGCCTGCTTACGTCTCTGTCTATGCCTAGACCGCCCCTGTCCTACGGGAGATCGATCCTCTCGGCACTACCTACTGCTCGGGCGCATACCTAGTAGTACGCCACGGCACACCCCATCCGGCTTAGCCTCGCCCTCGCCTACCTACACCTATATACACAGCTCGCCTAGCACCAACCACTCCTACCGGAACATAACCAGGCCGGTCTAAAGGGGGTACTTCGTCCGGTCACGGCACCGCCTTACTTGCTTCCTGCTTCTACTCGCCTAGGGTACTCCATGAGGCAACTAAAGGCACACCGACTACATACCTATCCGACCTATTACAGACCCTACCTGGCCAGCCTTCGGATGCTGCACCGTCTATCTCCCCCCCAGACTCTTACGTCCCCGCCACCCATGCCATCCCATTCATGCGAGAAAGCACGGTAGCACAGCACAGTACAATACGGAGCACGGAGCACGGAGGCACTCGCAGGAAATCCAAAACGAGGCTGCCGCTTAGAGTGTGTGTGTGTGCGTGCACAAGGCGAAGGAGGAAGGAGGTGTGTGTTCAGGCAGTTTTCTTCTCTGTATCATTTCTTAACCCTTCAATGCAATGCAGTGCGATGCACAAGGATCTGGGGTCGGGTTTGACCGACAAACCTCTTCTTACGTACAGGTATTATTTTTACTGCTTACTTTGAACAAAGCGCGTGTCCGACGCGAGATACATAAGAGCCGCCCAGTCTGTAAGACGGGAGGGACAGAGAGAGAGAGAGTCGACCGCCCGACGCTACCCTGCCTGCTTGGCCCCCTTCCTCCCATGTGATACATTTTTTGTCCGCTTTCCGCTTTCCGCTCTCCGCTCTCCGGTGTTCGGAAGATGCACCAATATTACCAGTAAGCCAACCGTGAGACTCGATGGCACAAGCCTAGTCACTCTCTAACCGGCGTCGGTCACGGTCACGATCACGGCCATGGTCACGGCTAGGCAACCGCACAGCCCCTGTCGATTCACGCTCGTTTGGTTCTCTCCCTCTCGCTTTCCCCGCTTGACGTGTTCCGCTGCTGGCATGGATAAGAGAAAGGGGAGAACAGACAACGCAGGCCGTAAACGGAGGGCGGAATCTAATTCACACGCCAACTCTCCTTCCCTACCCTGCCTGCCCCAGCCACGCTATGTCCTCCCAATGTCCGTCCTCCCAGCATGTATTCTCGTCGAAGATCTTCGGTATGGGGGAGGCGAGAGGAGGGGGGCGTGAAAGATAGAAGGAAAGTGGGAAAGAAAAGAAGAGGCAGGCCACCGGGGAGTCAGTCGCCCGCTAGCCCTGTCCCTCCACCCACCATCCCCTTCCGAACCAGGCGACGATCCGTGTGCTCTCTATTTTTCTCCCTCTCTCTCTCAACGCAAGATTGAGAGGTGCTTACTTCTATATTACGTATGTGTGGCATGTCGAGCATTACTATCCGGGGTTTTGACTACCGCGAGGATCCAATACACACTCTTCACTCTCACGTTATAGGTAAAAATATGGCGCATGTGAATGACGCACGATAACGCACAACGTGAATAGATATCTACCTGTATAGTTTCTCGATATCCACATCTACCTCACCGCAATATCTACACTGCGGAAGAAGCAGCCGGCCTGCTATTAACCCTACGAGAGACCGAGAAAGCTAGGCACCTACAGCTGGAGGTAGACGTGTCTGTTGTCGTCAGATGGTCCCTTTGAGATCTGTTGGATGCATCGAATCCGCCCCCCAGTTATTTATAGTATGAACTTTCATCATTCGCAAAAAGAGACACGACGATTTTATTGAATATCCGTTTCGCATTGAGATAACACTGACGAGGGGCAAATACTATCCGTAAAGGGGCGACCACAGCGTTAGAGACAAATAATGAAGGGATGACCCAGAGATCTGCGGATCAGACATGGGTCGATCAACAACGCACTCTGTACATATGTAGTCTTACTTATAGACCAGCAATGACAAATTCCCCGACTCCTTTCCCCCATGTCCAACATAGACAACCGATGATAAAACAATCACGAAAGGGGGGATAAACGAAACTGGGGAAGGCCCTAAAGGACAGGGCTTACATCCATCCCACGTCCGCCATAACCACCTCCTTTGAATTCCCCGATTCCCCGATCCACTCGGCGTTACATAATCGTGGATAGAAATTCGTCGAGACATAAAGACGTAAGGACTGAACCATGACACGAAATGAAGGTAAAAAACAAGGCCTCAGCGACACTCTAAATGAACGAGGTCGCTTTAGGAAAAGGAAGGTGCCGTATAGATCAGAGAACCCAACATGACCACGCCACCAAGGGCAGCATAACCGACTTTCTCGACAACAGACCAAGCCATGTGGCCCTTCTTGGCCTTCTGCACCACCGCAAGGGTGGCCCGGCGTTTCGCGGGTCGCGGGTTGATCGTCGGCGCGATTACGCCTCCCGGGGCCTTGGAGAATGTTGCAGGCATAGTGATAGGAGTGGAATGCGAAATGTCGTCCGCCTTGCGCTTCTTGCCGGCCTGGAACGCCGAGGCGCTGGTCAATTCGTCAACATCCCCGTCGGTGTTCATCGTGGACGTGGCAGTTTCCGGGGGCGAGTTCAAGAACTTCTCCCCCGAGAGCAGAAGGGGGAATGCTCCAAGCCGCGGGATGTACTTCGCCTTCGGCATATCCCGCGAGGTGCTGGCGTCCTGATCGAGAACGATGGGTGCCGCTGGGTTGGCAACGTCGTCCTTCTTCTGAATACCGGCCTCTTTCTCTCCCCCCTCAGAAGAAGATACAGCGAGAAGACCCGATCCACCTTGCTCGGCAGCCGCCATATCATTCGCTGGCTTGTCTGCCGGCTCGTCCGCCAGATTTTCTGACGGCTTCTCTACCGGTTTCTCTGCTAGCTTCTCCATTGGCTTCTCCGCCAGCTTCTCTACCTCCATTTCGAAGACGGGCGCAGGGGCGGCGTCACAGTTTCCGGCGGGCGGGGAAATAGGGCCCGCGCATATCGTTGCAGATAAGAGATTCGCAGGCGAAACATATTCGCCGCGGGTCGCGGCCTGCTTGCTAGAATATCTGGCCTGGAAGAACTCATCCGCCCTGGCCATGAGCGACGGCAAGTCGACGTTCGGCTCGTCCTGGGCACGAGGATTGAGTATCGAGCTGATGTTGAACTTTGACGAAGCCGAGATTGTCACTTGTCCCAAGGACTTGTCTGCCACATCTTCGGCATCATTAAGATCCACCTGGGAGGATATGCCATGGGCCCCTGCCATGCTCGTTAGTGTGTTTCGTGCACCCTGGAAGGGGATTAACGACATACTGCTGGTGATAGATCCGATAGAGTCGGACTCGGGCTCGCTGTCGTCAGAGATGTCTTCGTCATCGCTAGCCATGAGGTCGCTCTGGCGGTCGAGCTCCTCGCTGTCGAGACGTTCGATTTCGCTCTCGATGTGGCTGTAGTTATCGCTATCGCCGGACACGCCGCTAGATGGGGTCCAGCTACGGGGCAGCGAGAATTTTCCGACACCATTGAACAGCTCGTCACTGTCATTGTCATTGTCGTCCTCATCCTCACCAATGGCGTCTTCATCCTCATCCTCATCCTCGTCTCCGCCTTCATCCTCCTCTTCGTCATCCGATAGCTGAATAGACGTAGGCGGAATGTGCGATAACATCGAAGACTCGGGAGGGGCGCTGTGATTCTCAGCCGTTGAGCCCCGAGGCTGCGAGAGGTTGCTCGGCTGGTTCGATCCAGCCTTAGTAGCAACCGCAACGTTTTCCGTACGCTGCTTTCCGAGGACGGGGCCGAGCTCTGGGGCCGGCGAGGTGAGGTCGATCATGGTATTAACAGTGTCGTTGCCGGTCAGATCGTTGGCCAGATCCATCAGCGGACGGCCACGATCACGGGGGCGATAGAGCGGAGGCGGTATCTCTTCCACGCCGGAGCTTTCGTCGTCGTCGATGGGAGCACGGAAGATACGGGTGCGGAGAGAAAACTGCTCATCAAGCCTGTTTCCAAGTTCACTAAGTATTAGCAAAGCGAAGAAGTCTAGCACGCACGGCAGTAGTCCTCGTGCTACGAGGTATAAATCGGTGTAAATAGGCCAAGGCACTTACTCGGTGCTGAAATCAATGCCGACTCGGACCGAAGTGGGCTCGAAGACATCTGTGCCTCTCTGGATAGAGGAGCCGAAGCGAACGTGGTCTCCGTGTTGGAGTCGTCGCAAGGCATCCTTCGCCAAGGGCTCCTCGTTGACATAGGTGCCGTGGAGAGAGTCAGTATCTTTGATATGAACTGTCTAACAACTGAAGTTAGCGAATAGGCCCAGGCGCAGATGGCCGTGGTCAGCAACGGTTTCCGAGTTACTAACCTTGTGATCCATATCTGCCTCTATCACGGCATGGGCACGAGACATGACGGGAGATGGAAAAAGAGCGTTGTTGAAATCTTCAGCAAGGCCCTTGCTCTGAGCCTTCGAAGCTCTACCGATGTGGATTTTCTTGTTGGCTTCTGATAGGTAGATTGTGCGGCTTGGGAAGTTGGTGCAATCGTGGCCTGGGTTACGGACGGTCAGAGTGAGCAGAACTAGACGGAAATGTGCTGGTCAGCATCTCTGCTCAGCCTTGGTGGGACTACGCAGGCAATAGCCGGAGAATCCGGAAAAGACCTACCATGCTCAGTGGCAACTTGAGCTTGCGCAGACATGACTCTAGTCTGATCCCCCCCAAAAAAGTGTGGTGGATGGAGAGCACCTCACACTCTTGATGTAGCGGTGAGATCGATTTCGTCTTCAGTCTTGCGTTTGGCACAGCGCTCAGTAGAGCATTGGTCGCAGGCGGCCACGGTAGCAAGCACTCGCTCCTCCCACCCAGCTTCAGAGCGGGGTGCTGGTGACGCGGATACAGGGAGTTGGGGAGGGGCTACCGAGGAGAGTAGCGAGAAAGGTGCGGAAGAGGAAATTGATGCCGCTCATGTAGTAGGCAGGACACGCACCTGGCGTTAAATTGTGGTTTGAGAGACCACTAGGGAGTCACGGACGAAGAAAAGCAGGTGGTCTGTTGGGAGGAGGAAGGAGGTTGTAGGAAGGTAAGACCAGACGTCTGCCTGCCTCGCCTCGGTTGGGAGAAGAGGAGAGGAGAGGAGAGGGGGCCGGTCCAGGCTAGAGGTGGGGCAGTCCAGCGCCGGGGTTGGTAGGCAGACACACCAGCTGGTCGCAGGAATGCTTATCGCGCTGCCTTATCGTTCTTGCCTGGAGCTTCCCAGCCCAAAGTGGGGTAGAACGGGTGGGCAACTGGGCGCGAAAGCTCCTTATGGGCAAGCGGCACTCAATTCTTGTCTGTGCACGAACACAGAGGTACCTGGGCGCCTTCTCGACAGGAATGTTCGGGGCGATTGCCGAATAAAAGGACGCACGAGGAACGGAAACGGGCAGCAGAGCGTGCGCATACTTATGCTCCGAGGAAGCAGGCACATACCTCGAGTTTTCTGACGTTTGCTTGCGACGACTGCTTCGGATGTCTCGAGACGGATCGCAGGATCGGTTGGGCTGCTCCAGCTGCGATAGAATGCCACAGTCCACGCCATTTCTCTGCTCAGTCTTACCTTCAATTAAGGACTAACGCGCCAGTTTAGCGTTTGGAATTAGGGACAGCGCACTTTACCCCCTGGAAGTATTGCTCCGCGTATCTGCTTTCTTGACAGCTCGCATCCTAGCCATGTGAACATCAGGCGAGCCCGCAGGGCATGTCTGGACCCACGTCTGCGTCGAAGCAGGCATCAGGCCCTTCGCAGACTCCACTTGGCGCAGGGAGAGGGCGTCTCGACAGGTGTCTCGCCCCATTTTAGCCCAGCCCTCTCAGCGCCTCCGCTAACGTGCTCCTCGCTGGTTGGTCAATATGCAGTTGTCGCCGGCAGCCAACCATCTGCGTTCGGCATTCAAACCCAAGCAAGGGCGGGCGGCTTTGATGCGCCCCGCCAATGACTCGGGGACAGATGCACCATGGCGAGTCGAATGCAGGCCTGTAGTCTGCGGAGGTATTCCGTCCGTAGCCTCGTCCCGACCTTGCAGATACAGCGACGAGACGCTCTTCCCTCTGTTGAGGGAGTTTTCTCCAGTCTTCCATCTCTCCTGCCACTTTGCCCTCGAGGTTTTTTACGTGATGCCTGCGAATCTCACTACTCGTGTTAATGACCTTCACTTCCGTAGCCGCTAGCGGGCCCACCTGGCTCGCAAGCTGATGTCACACCTGGCACCTCGCAGCAAGCTGCTGCCTGGGCGGCCTAGGGGAGACGTGGAAGCACTCGACGTATTTGCCTGATTGAGGTCGGCGCGCTATGAGGTAGAAAATCGGCAATACCTGTAGGTACAGTTTTGTGTCCAGGTCTATCCGGGCCGCTTCCTCCCTCCGGCGCCGAGCATTGCTGCTGCACGTGAAAGGCAAATGGAGACCACCGGCGCACCTCCACGGCTGTCCGGTTACTTGTAGCGTCGCTATGATCGATCATGTGGACGCACGCTACCGAGACATGTGAGCGCAATCAGAAGCAGAAGCACCGCCCCTCGCCGGCTCGTCCTTTTTAATGCGCTATTATTTCCGCCAAACCGCATCTGCGGGCATTTTGTACAGATAACCGAATGGTGCGCCGCTTCAAGCGCTCTTTATCAGGATCCATTGATGGAGGTCCTTGCCTGATGCGGGCACGCAGCTGTGATTGGTGCCTAACAGTCCGGCTGAGGCTTTATTGCTAAGATCCTCTCGGGAGTCGAGAGTCCCGTGCTGCAAGGCCGCATTGGAGAGACCCTTTGAACAGTTCCGAGATATCGGTAATCGGCGACATCGGCGTTACCTCCCATCAACGCGCTCTGAGCCATCTTGGGGGCAGCTGGCTGTGAGAGACAACGACATACCATCTGGTGAGAGTCGTTTCGGCCAAGAACGAGAGCAAGGACGAGGGCAGCTTGTCAAACCCCAGGCATTTCATCTGTCAACATTGGGTAGGTAGTCAAGTAGCCGAAACTTAGAAATCGAGGTCTTTCAGCGTTGTCCCTTTTTGCTTCTCCAAAATGTGTAATCACGTGCGTCACTCAGCGAATTTAAGGATCCTCTTACACCACCAGAAGAGTTACGCTTCAGTATGGCCTTCCAGCGCGTACTCTAAGGTTTCGATTAGAAGCCCAAGCTTCCCCCGGCTCCCAAGACGCCGTCCACCAATCTCTTGATCCAAACGTCGGGTGCCTAGCAAGACCGCTCTAGCCGCCCGTCGGCGGATCGATCATGACATCCTCGGGTCGAGACAGACATCGTCCCGTTCAACCAGGTGGCCAAGCAGGCCTACCTCCTCACATGGGCGCTGGCGCAGGACTTCATGGAGCAGGGCCTCAACGTCATCACCGACAGCATGTGAAACTACCAGGGGGTTCTCAGCCAGTGTTTCGCGCCGGTGAGCCGCCACGGCTACGCCTACTGGTACGTCGAGTGCAGGGTCCGCGACAAGGTCTTGAAGCGGATTGTCGGTTAGTCGAGGTAGAAGACACTCTCTCGATCGAGGTGATGACTAGGAAGGAAGGACGAGGGAGCTGGAGAGAAAAACACATAACACACACAGAGAGAGAGAAAGAGAGATGGTGGTTAGTCACACAAAACGTGTCGACGCGAAGAATTCCGGTATGGATTTAATTTAGCGATTAACCCCGATGGTTGGTGCGCTGCGAATGCGAGTCGCTCGTAACGCGTAACCGGTGGTACCTAGTATGCTCACAGTGTTTGCATTAATCACGTGGACCACTCATCATTATGTCTCACCATGTACAAATGTGGTAGAACAAACAAATATGGCATGTTTGGGCTATGGCGTAGTGACGGAGGGATATGGAGAGGCAAGGAAAAGGAACAGGTGGTGCCTGGTGGGTGGCGAATTACCGCCCCCCACACCTCTCTCTCGAGCGGGCCCTTCCTTTCGGGGTCATAGGGCTTACCGGAACCTTGTCCGTCTGGGAAGACGCCTTGGCCAGAACGTCGAGCAGTGAGATCACTTCTACATATTCATATTTTGCCTCCTGCTATGCATTGGAACCTATTGATCATATTTATCAACTCGTGACCGACGGTGTCCGGAACAATAGAAAAATAGCACGGAACGATAGAACAGCAGTAGCCGCCTTCCCATTCATCGATTCATTGGTTGCCTTAGCGTCTACTGCTTCAAAGCAAACAATAGCATATAAGCTCTATTTGCCCTCCGCCCATGGATTTTGCCATGAACCGCAGCTCGCATTCCAACACCTTCGCGCACTCGCCACCCATACCCCAAACCTCGAGGACTTGAAACTCGGATCGCGGCCCACCACCAACCAGCAGCCGGCCGCACTTTCTTCAGCTTTCTAAAACCCCGATATTTTGCGGCTCTCGCGCCCCAACATCCCCTCGTTCTAGGCAGCTAGCGCTCGCTACCTACTACTTCCCTACCACTTATCACATCTAGTTAAAATGCACGACCTCCGAAAGAAGATCCTGCTGGAGAGCGGCAAGACCCTCTCGAAGAAGGCGCGTTCGCGGCCCGAATCGTCCCTCGGCTCTGCCACGCAGTCCCCGCGGAGCTCTCCCGGAAATTCATTGCCGGGTTCGCGAGCCAACTCGCGCCCTGGAAGCTGCTACGTCTCCGAGGACGAAGACGCCAACGGTCTGGAGTGCGTGTTCGAAGACAGCATGACTATCAGCACAGACTCGGGTTCCGGCGATGACGCTGCCGACGCCTTCGATGCTGACTTCCCCAACGCCGACGGCCCAGAGACCTGGATCGACCGGCTGCACTCCCGGATCGCCGAGCTAGAAGACCGCAAGCGCAGCAGCGCCCAGGGCCGCGTGGCCACGCTGACTGCGTACCTCCACCTCGTTCGCTACCATTTCGCCGGCGCGCAGCTCAAGAGCTCGATCGCCGAGATCACGAACGCGCTACTCAAAAGCGTCAAGAGCGGCGGAAGCACCGAAGAACGGTCGCTAGCACTCAAATCCCTCGCCGCCACTGCTCTGACCTGCCCCTCCGAGTCTACCTACGAGCTGGTCTACCCGGCCTTGAAGATCGTCTGCCAGGATGATCCCGAGGAAACAGTCAAAGTGGAGGCAATCCACGCCATGAGCGCTGCAGTACTGTACGGTGGTGGTTCCTCTTTCGCCGCAGAGGAACTCCTCGAGTTCCTTACAGACATCATCGAGAGCGACGGACACGTGGTCGAGGCTGCGGACAGCGCCCTCGTCGTGGCCGCAGCGCTCCAGGCATGGGGCTTCATCGCGAGCCACCACGACGACCTCAGCGAGCAGAGCGAGCGGGGCATGGAGGCGTTTATCGAGCAGCTCGACAGCACGGACACCGAAGTTCAGGCCTGCGCGGGAACGGACATTGCGCTACTTTTTGAGGCCGCTCGCGAGTACGAGGAGGAGACGGGCGAGACGCTCAACCTACCCTTCGACCCCAAGAAGCTCGTGCAGCGCATGAACGAGCTAGCCAAGGGCTCCAAGTCTATCTCGAAGAAGGATCGCAGGAGCGCGCGGTCCAACTTTGCGAGCATCGTCACCTCGCTCGAGCTCGGCAAGGGCCCGGCATACTCGACGGCGCGCCGCCCCACGACGAACCCCAACTTGGCCGGGTCCAAGGTGGAGAGCGACAGCGAAGGACAAGAGTTCGGCTACCGCAAGAGTATCAGGGTTGACAGGACTGTCATCGTCATCGACTCGTGGTCCCTCCTGGCCAAGGTGGAGATGCTGAAGCAGTTCCTCGGCGGCGGATTTAACAAGCATTTCACCGATAATCCCACCGTGAAGGAGGTCTTCCAGAACACTGAGGCCCAGAACGTCTACAAGGACCACGACAACTGCCGCTGCTCCAAGTGCGACAAGAAGGCCCACCCGAAGAAGGGACGCAGGGAGGGACGCAAGGCGTAACGGAATGTAGGGGACTACATGACGACCCCCCTTGCGCGTCGTGCAACGCAGGGATTAGAGGTTTTCGCCGTACTTCTTCCTTTTAGCTGTACTTCTATCGGTAGATGCTACACTTCTTCTCTAAGTTTCTTTTATCGTGTTCGGGACGACAAGGGTCTTTAGCGGTTTGCTCCCCTCGGGCTGGAACATGGATAGGGTTTTCCTACATCAACATGGGTCTTTTGGCATGATATCGGGGGGCGTCAGGGCAGGAGCAACGGATGGCGCTTGTAACAACATGAGAGATACTTTCCTTACCCTTTCTCTTGTCTATACCTAGTAGGGAACAAACGAATATGACAGGTATGTCTAACCCTGTAGTATCACCCCCGTTTTGAGTGACTATGCACATACCGCCTTACGTGCGCACTGCGGCTGGACTGCGTCCGGGCGTTGTGGTCACAAGGTGCAAACGAACTGTTGGCCTCGGCGAACAGATACCAGTAGATCACTCAAAGCAAGGAGGGAGCCCGAAGACCCGCGATAGACGCCTTTTCGGCTTCCCTACTAACCTCGGGGAAGTTCATGGCCCAACCAGCGTCGCAAAAGGTGCCCACTTGGGGCCTAGACGAGGAAAGTCCACGGTGCGAGATCCGACAGGTTCCCGGGGGCGACGGGCGGCGAGGGGGGGGGCTGTGCCTCGGCGCGGAGGCTGGAGGCTGTAGCCGCCTGGTGATGGGCATGGACGGCTGGACGGGAGCGCCTCTTTGCCACTCACCGCTGTTTCCCAGTCCTTGTGTGGCGCCCCGCTGGGCTCGCTTTCCACTCGATCTGGTTCGACTTGAACGGAGTTTCGGTTGCGGGGTTTGCCATGACGGGCTGACTGGCTTGGCTGATTGTTGCCCGAGTGGTACGGCACCTAATAGCTGCTCTGAATCTTCATTGGGTGATCGGGTTGAACTAAACCAGTTCGTTCTCAGAAATCGCTCTGCGGAGAGGTCCGGGGGGGCGCCGTAGTCGCCGGTGCTTTTCGTCAAGTTGGACTGCCACGTAGGCTCGGTCGGGATGGAGTTGGGTTGGGTTGGTTTTGAGTAACGTGCTTTTGTGGTCTGGCCTTTGGGCTCCTGCCCAAACCTCGTCTCGGCTTCTACTTCCGTAGTCTGTACTCCATCTACGCCACAGCCAAGGGTAATCCTATGACCAGAAGCCACTGCGCAGCATTTGCGCGGGCATGTTATCAGAGTGGAAGGCTATCTACCCAGGTAAGTGCCTACATTGCTCAGTACTCAAGAGGCTGGGCAGATAACTTAGCCTACTCCTCCTTTGCTCCATAGGGGCTCCCTGGTAGGGTACTTTACTTTTCGAAGGCAGCTGTTGTACGCCAGTAATAAACCTGGGGCTGGGAGGGCTAGGTAGGGAGGCCCCCGCGCGGAATTCGTTTGCTCCGTCGACCACTTTGAAATCCCGTACCTGCTGATGAATTCCCGCGACGGATTGCTCCGTGTTTCAATTCCGGGTGCCCCTTCCACTTCCTCTCCTGGTACGAAATGAATATTAATAGGCGGGACGTGATGGGTTCCCTGCCTAGGCTGAATGCCGGCCGAGAGCGAGCGACGGGCAGGGGGGCCAGAGCAAGCGGACAGGCGGGCATCCAGGCACCCAGTCCAGGTACCCAGGGCGGGCTGCTGCCATGTGCCAGGTGGATTTACTGCGGGAGAGAGATCCGGGGCAGCCAGGCCAAGTGGTCGTTAATAGGGGCCGTTAATAATCGGCGCCTAATAATGACGAGCGGCCGGTCGCTGGCAGGCTGGCAGGCAGGCTGGCAGGGAAAGATCCAGTCTATCTGCTTCGAGGAGAGCCAGCGGAATTTCTTCTATCGTGACGATTCGCAGCCGCTTGCCGGTGGCCGGTGGATGGACAATGCTGCGAGAGTTGCGACTCGCAAGTTATTGGCGTGGATCGGTGTGACGGGCTTCGCCGTGCTAACCTTCTTTGCGCCTAGCTCAGCTGGTAGCGCGGATCCGTCGGGTCCCTCCAGCAGGGAAGGCTCGCCGAAAAGAGAGGAAGCGCTGCGGGGGGGGACCAAACATTTTCGTCGCCTGGCCAGGAAGAAGAAAGCTGGAGCCGCTCCGCTGCCCTTGCCACTAGGATGGACGTTAGTTTGCTTCCTTCCTAGCGCATGATCTTCGTCCCTCGCCAGCCTCTCCCTGCGAGCTGAGAAATCCTGTTATTGATGTCAACAAACAACAAACCCTCGGCGCAAACGAGCAGTATGGCCAGGTGAGGCCTCACACGGTACCTGGGTACCGTGGACGCCGGGTTGCCTCTCTCTCACTCAGTGCGCCGACGCAAAATCGTCCCAAGGTGGCCTCCGGTGCCCGTTCTCCACATCTACACCAAGAAATCCTGCACGGCGTGATGCCTGCCCGGTACCTAGGTGCTCTGTACCTACCTGGATACCCACCTTGGTACGCCCATTAGATTAGCTGCTCGGTATGGTGCTGTCGGCGCCTCGCTGGCCGGCCAGTTGCGCTGGAGCTTAACCGCAAGCTGCAGACCAGCGCCCATCTCGGCGGACTCGAGGGAGGGCAGACAAGACCGACGGGGGGTGACAGCGGGGAAGCACAAGAGAGCGGTGGCAGGTCAGGCCGGCAGACACAAGGTACGGGCGGACACAGACTGCGGGTAGAGGCAGAGACAGGGCGACGCTCTTCCGAGCCTGCACCCTCTCCTCCGTGTCTCCTGCAGAGCTGCTGCAGCCCGACGGTTCGACAGACGCAGGCTCCGGACCGCCATTGGCTGGCGGCGAGAAGCAACGCCAACGCATCGAAGCAGATCCCAGCCGCCGTCCCCAATAACCAAGCCTCAACCTGCCACCCGGCCCAAAGACTTGTCCGCCGTGCTGCTGCTGGCCACTGCTGCTGGCCACTGCTGCTGGGCTCGGTTGGCCCAACCCTGGTCAAACCCATCAGCCACCGGCCGTCAAGCCAGCCTGTACGCCTTTTGCCTAGTCCCAGTCCGTCATACTCCGTGCTCCGGTCTGGCACTTTTGGTGTGCTAAATAGGTACAAGTCTGTAGCTCCACCGCCGAACCGCTGCGGTTTTACCGCGCTGTGCTGCGCTATAAGGTAACGTATCTACAAGTGGTACTCCGCTGTGCTGCGCTGTGCCGCTGCCGCATCCCATCCCACGCCGCCGCCGCCGCCCCCGTCCCGAGCGACGACCTCTCTTCCCGTCTCTTTCGCTCTTTTTTTTTTTTTTCCTTCTCTCTCTTTTCTCCTCTCTTTCTGCTGTTATTCGCGACCTTTCTAAGGCTCCCGACCCATAATCCAGCCGGGCCTTTTGCAGCCCCTGCCGCTGCTGCGTTGCTGCTGCTGCTGCTGCTCGAGTTGCCAAATTTAGGGCGCTACGAGCAGTTCGCTTTGGCTCTGCAGCACAGCTTCTGTGCGTCCAAGCGGGGGGCCCACTAAGACTCGCCGCCACCCGATGCGCCGGGGCTTCCTCTCTCTTGCTTCTCCAGTCTGCCGTGAACCAACCCCCCCCAAGCAGCAGAGCTCTCTCCCTCCAGCAACAGGTTTTCCCGCCCGCCATTCGGCCAAGTAGTCAATTGTTTTTGTGCGTCGTCGAATGTGCGTCTTTTCCTGTCCCCTTATGCGCCCGGGGGCGTTGTGACGAGGCCTTTGCTTACCATTTGGTTGGGGGGTTGCCAGATCGTCATTGGTCCTTCTTCTTGATTCCTCTTTCTCTCGCTGTTTTTCGGCACCTCATGTCTCGACCATAACTCACCGCCCACGATACCCTCCATCAGCAACAACCACCCACTTTTTTCCCGCCTCCCCCTCCTCTCACCTATCTCTCCATTCCGCCAGCGGCGTCCTTGTGGAAGAAGGGCACTGGTCTGGACCCTGTACACGACTAGCATTGGGCTGGTACAGGCGAGCGAGACAGCCAAGGCGGATCCCGCATTTGGCGAGCGGCGCGACGGCGTGACGTGACGGTGTGGCGGCGTGGACGGCTTCCGCTCCGAAGCTCCTGCCTCGCCGGCACCAGCACCATGGGTGTTGACTCCCAGAAGGATTCCATACCGCCGCTCCCTGCCCCTACCGAGACCGAGTCCACAACTTCCCCGACCGAGATAGCGCCGTCCGATGTGTCTGAGTCCCAGCCCGTCGACGATAGATCGTCCTACTCCCTGCCCGACGACGGCACGCCCGTGACTATCCGCACCCGCGGCCACAAGCCCAATCGCTCGCAGACCTCTCTGCTTATCGAGTACTTTGAAGGGAGCGGCACCGGCTCTGGCACCGGCGCCGACCGCAAGCCGAGCGTCCGTGTGCGGCTGACGCCTTCCAAACATCGCAAGAGCGAGACGATACAGATCACGGAGACCAAGTCGTCGACCACGCGAAGAGCCTCGCTGACCAGGCGATCTGCCGGTCACGCCGCAGGGTCGGCCAGAAAATCCGACGTCGACGCCCCGCCCGCGCTCAGCGGTCTGGGCGACGGCGAGGACGACAAGAGCATGAGCTCTTATGCGTCGGCCACCGAGGAGTCTAATGTCTCGCGCAACCCCATCGAGGTGGAAATCGAGCGGGGCGGCCACCACCGGCGCCGGCGCCCGGCCAGCCCGCTCATCCCCACCGCCGACAGCAGCAGGGTCTCCTATCAGCCCGGCAACCCGTCCGAGATTTCCGCCATTCCCACAGACAGCTTCCTCGATGACTCCTCCTCGAGGACCCACGAGATTATCGACGGGTCGAGAGAACCGGAACTGTCCGCGGCCGTGACAAGGCCCACCGCGGGGAGGCACAGCCGGAGTTCCTCGCATGCCAGGGACGTCGGCACCGGCGCGGTTGCAGGACTTGTCGCTGCCGCTGCCGTCGAAAAGATGCGCTCGAAGAGCCGAAGTGACGATAGGGATAGGATCATCCTCCCGAAATCCAAGGATCGCGATAGCAGGGATAAGACCCGGGATAGGGAGAGAGATAAGGATAGAGATCGAGACCGGGATCGCGACCGGGACCGGGACCGTGACCGGGACAGGGAGAAGCCTGACCGGAAGCAGAAGTCTTCGACCAGGAGCCGCACCAGAGGTGACGACAAGGAGAGGGCCAAGTCGCCCCGCAGGAGGTCGAGTCGCAGCCAACACGAATCGGCCGTATCGGTTCCCGAGTCCAGCGTCGTGTCGTCGGCTCTCTCGCCGAGCCACCGCTCATATGACCAGCACTCCGTGCACTCAGGGACATCGCGCTCGTCTATCAACAACCCGAAGCTCCTTGAGACGGTCGAAGATGCCATTAGGCGGCTCATCCTCCCGGAGTTGGATGCCCTGAAGCGGGAGCAGAGTCGTAAGGGCCGAAGCTCGGTGAATTCTAGCAGCACATCTCTGTCGTGGGAGGAGCATACCAACGACCGCCGCCGATCTGGCACGAATGAGAGGCACGGCGGCAACAGCAGTAGCGTCTCAGTTAGAGATAGCGCGTCGAGAGTCCGGGAGAGTAGAGGCCGCGAGGCCCGGAACCAAGTGGACGAAAGTCCGTCGCAGAGCTTTAGTCGTGGGGTCGTCGACGACCAGCAGGCCCGCGACCTAGAGGACACGCCGCAGCGCAGCACGGATACGCTCAAGGCCGCCACCGCGTTGGCTGCTGCAGCTGGTGCCGGTGCCGCGATAGACGAACTCGCTGCTGGCCCCGAAATGGAGGAGAGATCACCCGCCTCGGCGAGAGAGCAGCGACGGCGGCGGAGAGCGGAGGCTAGAGGCCGTGACGCCGACAGATTCGCCGACGAAGAGGAAGAACACCACCAACACTCGGAGTTCCTGCAGCCTGTCCCGCCCATGCCGCTGATGAGCGAGATTAACCCGTCGGAGATGACGAGGACGTCGATATTGTCCGCAGAGAGTGATGGGCCGCCCTCTGCCAGTGAGGAGCTCACCCCCGTCCAAGACGTCTCGGGACGCCCGCCGTCTGCAGGCTCTGGCGCCTCGACGCCAACGGGGGCAAATCCCACCACGCTCCAGGCATTGGGCACGCAACACGCAAACGTGTCCCACGGAGACCTCAAGGCCCTTCCTCGCAAGGGCCCCATCCAAATTCCGGCCGAACAGGCCTTCGAGATTGACGAGTACGGCCGTCAAATCCCCATACAACAGCATCACGGGGAGGAGTATGACGAAGAGGAATACGACGAGATAGTCCATGGACCCCTGGAACCGCCGGAGCAATACGCCCAGTCCGCTTACGACTACTACGGCAACCAAGTCGTTCCCGCACCCCTCAAGTACGTCCCCTACCAGCCTGAGCGCCGTGGCCTGAGCCCGATTCCGAGCGTCTCCAACTACACGGAGGGGGGCAGTGAGATGCAGGTGAACCGCGACTCGAGGGTGACAGTCTCGAGTGGCTCGTCCGCGGAGAGATCGCCCCGCAACCAAGACCACGAGCTCCATTCGCCAAACTCGGTGCCGAGCAACCTAGGCAGCCGCGACTTCGACAATGACGAGCACAGCTTGCGGAGCTCGGGCGTGGAGTACATCACTGCCCCGTACGCCGACGGCAGCGAACTAGGACCCGTTGCCGCTGGCCAGGCCGTCCGCAATGTTAGCGCCAATCCGGACATCGTAACCACGCCGGTCGGTGTCGAGTCCCACGTGGCCTCGCTGGTCGATGGCTCCATGCTAGGAGAGTCCGTCCTCAGCGGCGAATCTGGCTACGTCGGGAAAGATATCCACGGACAACGGGGTTCCATGGACACCCTGGAGGAGGAACGTTCGCGTGGCCATGCTTCGCCCAGCAAGCGGTCGGCAAATAATAGCCGCGGGGGCACGGTGGAAGAGCGACAGCGTGAAGTGGAGGCCGATGCCGCACGCGCATCCCCCGCAACAACCGGCACGAATCCCTCGGAATTCGCGGGCGAGTACGATCTTGATCGGTACGGGAGGAAGGTCCAGGGAACCTCGTACAGGCAGTCCCCTACCGCATCCGAAGCCGCAATCACGGCTGGGGCTGTGGGGTTGGCAATCAAAGCCGCCAGAGATCGGAGCAAGCAGCCCTCAGCAGAAGAGGTGCTGGAACAGGAGGAGTGGCAGCCCGAGGGCGTCCAGCGGAACAAATCCTTCAAGGAGCGGACGATGGACGGCCAGCGACCTACGAATGCGCCGCCTCGCAACGTCGAGGTCCTGGATCACGAACAGCCCAAGCTGGGTGCTAGCGGCATCCCCGACTTGAGCAATCCTATTCCGGAGATCGGCTATGGTTACGACGATCTCGAGACAAATCCTTCCATGATCGACGGGCAGCTCGGCCATTCCCACCACGTCGAAGACATGGGGATAGACGACCGGTGGGGAGGTGACCGGACACCAACCCAGGAAGCTACGGGCTATTACGGCCATCACCAGGCCGGTATGCACAGCGCCGGAAATGAAGAGGGCCTGGGGATGGCCGGCACTGCTGCGGGCGCCGCCGCTCTAGCAACTGCGGCCGCCTTGGCCGCTTCTCACGGCCGCCCGTCCGATCAGGAGCAGGAGCAGGAGCATGAGCGTGAGCAGGACGATGATCAATACGAGGAGGACTGGCAGCGGAGTGCGGACGACCGCAAGCGAGACACGCTGATCACGAACCCGTACGAAGGGGCTACTCCGGTCGTGAACCTGCCCATCGATAACGAGAGCCTTCTCAAAACCACCCTCGCCGGCGCCGGCTATGGCGGCGATGGATTTGCCGCCCCGGGCAGCCCCTTGAACCACAAGATTGACGAAGGCTACATCTCCCAGGGCCCGAACAAGACGCCCGATGCCCAGGGTGTAAAGGGCAAGGGAGTGGACTACGCTGAGCAGCCGAACTACGACGGCGCCCACGACGACGCGTACTACAACGCCAACGCGGCACACGCTAGACATCTCAGCGGCATGTCTCACGGCATGGGCTCGCCAATGTACGATGCCGCTACCGGCGTGGGCATCGACCGCATTGAGAACCAGGACATTATCGCGCTGATGCAGCATGTAAGTCACAAGTCTCGATTTTTGTCTTGATGTTGGCCTCGACTGTAGAATCCCCACTGACCGTTCGTTCCCCTCTTTTCTCTAGTTGATGGTCCGAGATGCCCAGCGGAGCGCCAGGGACACGGAGATCCTCGTCACCCTGGTCCGCGCAGCAGCCGAGATGCGCACGTCCTTTGAGAGCATGAAGAACATGCTGGAGATCCAGGAGAAGGGCATCCACGGCGCCTTCGCGCGGAGGCTAGCCGACAGCGAGAACGCCATCATTACCGAAGTCCAGGAGAACACAGACAGGACGGTCCGCAACCACATCGGCGGGCCCCGACCTTACCCCGGCAGCGGTGCGAGATCTCTCCAGGCTGGCGGCTCTCAGGGCGACACGGATGACCTGCCCACCAAGAGGCAGAACTTTTTCCGGCGCGCTCTCAAGTCTCTCAATGCGAAGGGTAACAATGATCTCGGCAGGATCGAGGACATGCTGAACCAGCTCCTCGCCGAGGTGGACGTGCTCAAGGCACAGACCGCAATCCACGGTGCTGGCATGAACAGCCATGGCGGCCATTCGTTCGACGACAACTTGGAGCCCGAGGTCCAGTATGAGCACGATCACGGCTATGAGCCTGAAGGTAATGCTGGAACCTCGACGACCAGCCACGCAAGCCAGTCCGGCCACCTCTCCGTCGGCCCCTCGACGAAGCAGCTAGGCTACGAGCGCAAATTCTCCGATCACCGCATCAGCACCGTGCCGGAGGCGAACGAGGACGAATTCGAGCCTCAGGACCTGGCCAGCCACCCCAGCGTCCGGTTTGGAAATAATATGGCCAACACGGACGTGCTCTCTTCGCCGACCCAGGAGGGGGTGCCGCGGGCGGACTCGGCGCCTCTGGGTACGCCACCTCCCCAGAACCAGGCGACAAATCAGACTTCGCTCAGCAACGAGAACACGCCTCGCACGGAGAAGGGCAAGAAACACAAGTCCAACGGGTCTTCGAGTTGGGTCCCCAAGATCTCGCGCTGGTCTGAGACGACGACGTCCAGCATCGGCCGTGTCTTTCGGAGCAGCAAGGACTCCAAGAAGGATCACGAGCTCGCCGGATTTCACAGCGGGCCGTCCCGTTCGGGGTCCGACCTAGTCGGTTACGACGACTACAACCCCCGAAGCGATCCCGAGGGTGACGACAAGCTGCACAGCGGCTTTTCGGAGCCGGACCTGCACCACCCGGAGCTCTCGGATTACCCGCCTCCACTGCACCCGATGCCCCCGCATCCTTCGACGTACATGACGCCCGAAGATCCCAAGTACCAGTCGCATCGGGTCTCGCTTCACCTGCAGCACCCGCAGCCGCGGTCCGGCCAGCCCTTCAAGGCGGCGCTCGAGTCCAAGGCCGAAAATTTCGCGCCGATGAGCCCCAAGTCTGCCGACTGGGCGGCGTCCACCACCTCGCTGGACCAGTTCGCGGGCCAGCCGCCCACCTCCCAGGGCGGTGCACAGCAACAGCAGTATTGGACGTCCTCGTCACCGGTGGCCAACCAGCCGGCAGGCCCGCCGCGGCCGCCTAAGGAGCCACTAGACGATCACCAGCGGACGCCCCCCAAGGCCGGCCGCGTCAACAAGCTCCAGAAGAGCAGCCCGCTGCCGCAGCACAGCGTCGAGAGCGGCTACGGCACCGCCACCCACGGTGCCCCGACGAGCTATGCGGGGAGCCCCCGGTTCGAGAACCGCAACCTGAGCGGGGTGCTCGGGGCCGCTCCCACCCGACGGCCTAGCGGGCCGCGGGCCATGACGCCCAAGAGCGACAAGAGCCTGAAGAGCTACGAGGAGGAGGGTAGCGCCGGGGAGAGGAGGCGAAAGCGAGGTAGGTGGAAATGCCTCTGTTTTTATTTCTTTGAGCTTATCGCCGCTAACGCTACTATGCGATACAGATACTTTCGGCACTGTTGCCTCGCAGGAGACGGATACCTTCTAGAGGGAGCGGTCCGTCTCTGATGTTAAACATTTCCTCTAAGATCTGCTCTCACGAGAAGGGGAGCGCGGCCGCCTTTTTTTAATTCTTTCGCCCCGCAGGACTGCTGGATAAGCCCTGTTTCCCCATCGTTACTCCACTCGGTAATGCATAGTGAGACAGCGGCCAGAAGAAGGGGGAGGCGTGTGTGGTGTGGTTCAGAGGCGTAGCTGAGTTGGCTACTATACCGAAGGGATTTGGGAAATTGGGACCGGACTTTATTCTTTCTTCGGCAGATTTCTTCCCCGTCTGCACAACAAGGCGAAAGGCCCTCCTGCTTTTATAGACTTGGACGACTCGGCTGGGTTTTGAACGTCACGACGACTGCAGAAACGCCACAAAAAGGACAAAAAGAGCCGATGCTCGGCGCATCTGGCTCGGAACAGAGAGAAAAAAGGGGTAAAGGGGGGTGGGGGATGATGAAGGGGGAAGAGGAGGAGGGGGTGATGAAGGGGGAAGGGGGAGGGGGATCACTTCGATTTTCGATCTTTCGATATCGACCATGTTGGATGTAGTGAAGGGAGGAAACATGAATGAGTAACTTGTGTAACTTTGGGTCGGATTTCATTTCCCCTCTTGGCTTCCCTAGGTCCTTCCCGTCACGTCCTGGCCTAGCTGGGAAGAAGATGGATGGATGGACGGATTGATGGATTTGTTCTTTTTATTTTTCTGTCTACCTACCTATTACCTCCCTTAGGTAATGCCTACCTATACCTTACCTGCGAGGCAGGTAGGTTGGTATTTGGTACAAGGCGTATTAGGTGCCGAGCTTGGTGCCTATGGTAATTTACGCGATGTTCTCCACGATGATAAAAGGTCCTGGCGAAGAGGGATAGGGATGATAGGTGATGGAAAGGCGAGGCGAAGCAGGCGAGGCGAGCAAGGAGCTATTTTTTCCCCCTTCCTTCTCTTCCCTCCCTCTCTCTCCTTTACGATGATATGATATGACCTTTTTTTGAGCTAATCTTTTTTTTATCTTTTTTCAGTTTTAAATATGCAATTTCCACCGTTGGGCGATGCGCCCTAGAGAAAAGAGGGAGGGCACGAGCGAACGAAGGGGTAGTGCTATAGGATACATAGGGCAGCCCCGACATGAGTCGTAGGGATGGATGGTTGTAATACAAGTAATCCACGACCATACGGATACGCAGGTACTTGTGTGTAATAATTACGTGCCAGCTTGAAGTTTTTTCTGTTTATGGAAGGTTGGGCTGTACGCTCTGGATATCCGGACATTGGATAACCCGACCTTTCCACGGTCTTATCTGGTAGTGGCGAATAGCCGGCGAACCTTTCATCTCAGGATAGGCACTTCACTTCGGACATGGCCAATAATCTAGGCTTACCTATTCGATGATATATATAATAGGGAGCAGGAGAAAGAACCGACCGGGCTTACGTCCGATTTACCTAGATATTGTACCTCTCCACTCCACGCCTCCAGAATCAACCCTCAAGAAGACAGAGAAAGAAAGGTGCTAACCCAAAAGCAGAAGCTGCTCGGGTGTGTGGAGTGAACGAGTGGTTGCTTCCCCTCCTCCCTCCGCGCCGGCCGATAACGACGCCGGTGCCGGCCGCCGACGCATCGCCGGTGAGGGGTTCACCTCTGCCTCGAGGGCGAGATTAAAGGGAATCAGGGAATCCGCGTTACTTTTTATCTTCTCCTTCTAAATCATTTCAATTTCTTCAGTAGAGTACTTCCTATATCACGATGCCCCTCACGACGCCGTCGGTGTTCCCGCCGCCGTCGCGGGAGCTGCTCAAGTTTGCGAGCCGGCGGAGCGTGGTGCACAGCACCGAGGGCATGGTGGCGGCGACGCAGCCGTTGGCGGCCAAGTGCGGCATCGACATTCTCCACGCGGGGGGCAACGCGGCCGTGGGCTTTCCCACCCCTTCTCATTCTCTGGTATCACGAGTACGTGTGCTGACGCAGAATGTAGGATGCCGCCGTGGCTGTGGGTACGTCACCACATATGGGCTTTAGATACCCACATAGGTATGCCTCGAGATATTGGCGCTGACAGGTCTAGCCGCCGGCATCAACATGACGGAGCCGTGTTCGACGGGCATCGGCGGCGACATGTTCTGCCTGTACTACGACGCGGCCACCAAGAAGGTGTCGGCACTCAACGGGTCGGGGCGGGCGGGCGGGCAGTGCACACTGGAGCGCATCCGGGGCGACTTGGGGCTGGCGGCAGGGCAGCCGGGCAAGATCCCGATGGACAGTGTGCACGCGGTGACGGTGCCGGGGGCGGCGGCCGGCTGGGTGGACACTGTGGCGCGCTTCGGCAGCGGCAGGCTGAGCCTGGGCCAGATCCTAGCGCCGGCCATCGCCATGGGCGAGAAGGGGTACCCCATCTCGGAGCTGACGGCGCAGGCGTGGCAGAGGTCGGAGCCGCTGCTGCGGCGGGCGTCGCCCAACTTCGCCGAGTGGCTCAAGGCCGACCCGGCGGCGCCGGACGGGGTGCGCGCGCCGCGGGCGGGCGACCTGATGAGGAACCCGACGCTGGCGCGCACGTTCCGCACGCTAGCGGAGCAAGGCAAAGAGGGCTTCTACACCGGGCGCATCGCCGAGGAGCTGGTCAGGGTGTGCCGCGACCTGGGCGGGCACCTGGAGCTGGCGGACCTGGCGCACCACCTAACGGTGGGCAGCGAGCCGGTCGAGCCCATCTCGCTAGACTTCCGCGGGCAGGGCCTAGACGGAGACGCCGGGCTGGAGGTGTGGGAGCACCCGCCCAACGGGCAGGGCATCGTGGCGCTGATGGCGCTGGGCATCCTGCAGGAGCTGGAGAGGGCGGGCACGATCCCGGCGTTCGGGCCGGGCGACCACAACAGCGCGGCGTACCTGCACGCGGTGGTCGAGGCCCTGCGCATCGCCTTCGCGGACGCTAGCTGGTACGTCACGGACCCCAACGAGGTGGCCGTGCCCACGGCGGGGCTGCTGTCCCGGCCGTACCTGGCGGAGCGGGCGAAGCTGTTCGACCCGGCCCGGGCGTCGGACGTCCTGCGCCACGGCGACCCCTGGGCGTCGCCGGCGCTGCAGAGCAGCGACACGGTGTACTTCGCCACGGCGGACGCGGCGGGCAACGCCTGCTCGTTCATCATGTCTAACTACGGCGGCTTCGGCACCGCCATCATCCCCGAGGGCTGCGGCTTCACGCTGCAGAACCGCGCGGCCAACTTCAGCCTGGACGCGGCGCACCCCAACGTGCTGGCCCCCCGCAAGCGGCCGTACCACACCATCATCCCGGGCCTGGTCACCAACGCCGCCGACGGGTCGCTGCACTCCGTCTTCGGCGTCATGGGCGGCTTCATGCAGCCGCAGGGCCACGTGCAGACGCTGCTAGGCCAGGTCGTCGGCGGGCTCAACCCGCAGCAGGCCCTCGACGCCCCCCGCGTGTGCATCGGCGCCGGCATGCCCGACGAGGCTGCGGCCAGCGCCAACGCCTTCGACCGCGCCGTCTACGTCGAGGAGGGCATGCCGCAGGCTACCGTCGACGGCCTCCGCGCCCGGGGCCACGACGTGCGCGTCGTCTCCGGCTTCGGCCGCTCCATGTTCGGCCGCGGCCAGATCATCCGCTTCACCGTCGACTCGGTCGAGGGCACCGGCGTGTGGTCCGCCGGCAGCGACCTGCGCGGCGATGGTGCCGCCTACCCGGCGTAGGGGTGGCAGGAAGAGCAGCACGCTAGACAGAGGGGCATAGAGAAGGGAGAGTAGGAGAGAAGAAGGTTGAGAGGGGAAAAAGAGCCTCTCAGATTGTTGCGTCGGGGCAACCGGCTAGAGTCCCCCCTTGTGTCCCTGTGTATATATCCTCGCCCGCTTTCTCCTCCCCCCAGTCGTGATAATGTACAGATCCTAGGGCGTGCGGGGGTTGCGTAGACGCGTAGGTCGGGTGGTCTAGGCGGTCTCCGGCCTGGGTTCAGCTGCCCGGCGCGTCGCCCTTGGTCTCCCTCTCGGTCTTGCCTTCGGTCTCCTGCTGGGCCTCCTGTTGGGCCTCCTGCTCCCCCTCGGCCAGCACCTTCTTCTCGGCCAGCAGGCGGGCCAGCTCGCCGCTCTGGTGCATGGACACCAGGATGTCGCAGCCGCCGACGAACTCGCCGTCGACGTACAGCTGCGGGATGGTGGGCCAGTCCGAGAACTCCTTGATGCCCGCGCGTAGCTCCGGGTCCTCTAGCACGTTGAAGGCGGCGAACCGGGCCGGGTCCACGCCCTGCATGCCCAGGATCTGGATGCTCGCGCGCGAGAAGCCGCACTGCGGCAGCTCCGGCGTGCCCTTCATGAACAGCACCACCCGCGCCGACGCCACCGCCCGCTCGATCGCCTCGCGCGTCTGCGCCGAGAGGAGCCGCCGCTGCTGGGACGACTGTGGGAACGGCTGCCGGAACTGCTGCTGCTGTCGCTGGGAATGCCGAGGATGCCGCGCCGCCGTCGCGAGGGAAAAGAGGCGCGCCGAAGCCGCCATTCGAGGGGCCGCCCGTCGGACCAGAGGGAAGAGGCGCTGCTGGGAGACTGTCAGTTCTGCTTTCGGAGAAGAGAGGAAGAGAAAGAGAGAGAGGGAGGGAGGAGAGAGGTGTCTACCCTCGGAAGTAGAGACCGCGACAGCATGGTTGGTATCTCTACGGTGCAATTGATTCTATGGCGGCGATAAGTTTTCTTAGGAAGCGTGCGCTGGGAAGATGGTTAGAAATTCCAGCTCCAGTATTTGCCATCTCGAATGATGTAAGGATGGCGCTTGCCTGAGCTTGCGCCACAGCCCCTCCTGCAAGCCACAAGCCACAAGCCACCATGCCACCACGCCACCACTCTACCCAGCTTCACATTCCCTTTGTCCCTCTCGCACCCACCTGATCACACTCCTTTCAAATTACCGATTATTATATTGTCAGAGGCCTGTCTGTAGGCGAGGCTGCTTGGTTCCCCGAGCAGCCAGTGCTATTGAGGGGTGTTGAGGCTGCTGTCTGCCATGGAAGTCAGATAGTTTGCCACTCGCTGATAAGAAACCACCTCGTGACTCCCCTCCTCATTCTCACAGACAGTTTGCTACTAGCCATTGTATATGGCCTGATGGCCTGATATCCTCCTGATATCCTGTCTACACTACATTTTGCATTTTCCATAGGTACATGGGCAAGGCCGAAGACGGAGAGGGAGACCGAGCAGGCCTTTCATGAAGACCACCATCATCAAGACCACCACCAAGGCCACCACTATCAAGACCACCGAGGCTCACCTGACGGGGACATCACCAGTCGTACAGACTGTAAGGCGGCCTACAGTGCTCTACCCCGTCCTCTTTCCGTAACGCAAACACGGTCCAAGTATTTGTACAACTGCCGCCCTCTCCCGTTTGCCGTATTGCGTCAACGGCCGCGTTCCTCCCTTCCCGACAACCCCACTACAGGTACTTCCTCACTCAAACATCGCGCTTATAAAGCGGCATTCGTCCTTTTGTCCACCACCACCACCGCGCCATCAACAACCATCACCACTTCGGCCGAGAACCGTTAGATCTTCCCCCGCGATGCTGCAAGCCGTGTCCGCCGAGCACGACAACCACCACCTCCGCGCCATGGCCACCAGCGCCGCCACCCTGGCCGCCGCCCGCGCCGACGGCAAGACCCACCTGCTGCTGGCCGCCACCGGCTCCGTCGCCGCCTTCAAGATCGCTAACATCGTCGAGGCCCTCGGCGCCGCCCATGGGCCCGCCCGCCTGTCCATCCGCATCGTCCTCACCCGCTCGGCCCGCCACTTCCTGGCTGTACGTACTTTTCCTCCTCCCCTCCCCCCTCTTCCCCCTCCCCTCTCCCCCCCTCTCCTCCTCCCCTCTCCAGACAGACGCTGACAAGAACAGGGCCAAAGCCACGAGCAGCCGACGGTGTCGGCGCTGCAGCACCTGCCCTGCGTCGACGCCGTCTACGACGACGCCGCCGAGTGGGGACCCGACCCCTGGAAGCGCGGCGCCCCCATTCTGCACATCGAGCTGCGCCGGTGCGTCCTCCTTTCTTCCCCTCTTTCCTCATTTGTTAAGGAGGCAGACAACTAACGCACAGGCAGCTGGGCTGACCTGATGGCCATCGTGCCCCTGAGCGCTAATACGCTGGGCAAAATCACGAACGGGGTGGGTGGGCACTTCCGTTCACACTGCATTTCACACACACACACATTTACCTATGCGCATATGGATGTTGCTGACGAGAGAGAACCCTCACAAGCTGTGCGACAACCTCATCACCTCCGTCGTGCGCGCGTGGGACACGGACGGGACCATCGACGGGAAGCGCAAGAGGATCCTCGTCGCGCCGGGTGCGTACAGCCTTAAACCCCCCTTTCTCTCCTTTTTGTGTTTTTTTTTTTTAGAAAAAAATAAAAGCATAAAAAAACCACTTGTAGTGACAAAGAATGCTGACTCCTCTCTTACGTCCAGCTATGAACACAGCCATGTGGCGGAACCCCATCACCGCGAAGCAGCTGCGCATCTTACAGGAAGATTGGGGCGTCAAGGACGCCGCAGGCGATAGTAGCGGTGGCGAGGGCGAGGACGGGCCCGGCGGGTGGTTCGAGGTCCTGGCGCCTATGGTACGTGCCTCTCCTGTTATGTTTCTTATTTCTTTTCTTCCGATAGAAAAACTGACAACTTCCCTGATAGAGCAAGGCCCTCGCCTGCGGGGACGTGGGCGACGGCGCCATGAAGGACTGGCGCGAGATCGTGCAGGTCATCGAGGACAGGCTGGGCCTGGTGGACAGCCGCTGAGGTCAAAAAAGACGCATCCGGTTCGTTACGACTTGAGGGAGGGCAGTGCTTTTTTCTAGCTTTTTTTTGCTGTTTAACTGCTTGCGTGTTATTCGGCAACATATGGACCGGCGTTGGGAAAAAGGCAGTGGGTTCTGTTCGGCTCACGGGGCTCAGTATCAGGGGTGCAGGAGGCACCTTGGGGAAATAATATCGTACTAAGGGCGATGCCTCCTAGTATCACCAACTACCTACCTACTTGTCATGCTACGCCCACGAAACTCAACGCATATCACGCCCTACTGATGTATGTATGCCACGTTGATGTCGACATTAGTCCTACATGTATAAGTAGTACACATAAAAAAACACAGTACACCGCCCGGGTACACTAATACGAGGTTGATTACCGCCCTTTGTCTCCCTGTCTTCTCTCCCTCTTTCCCGTATACCTAGATCGATGTTTGCGCACGCAGCTATCCAGGTAACCCTCTATCTACCTACGTAGGTAGGAGTAGGTAGGCAAGATACGAGCAATGCCGCCGTCTAGTAGTTCGCCAGATACACAGGTACATCCCACATCCCTTCCCCCTTCCCCCTTTCCCCCTTTCCTTCCATGCGCCTCCCCCCCGGGAAAAAAAGGGGGGAGGCTAGGGCAAGATAATCGTCCCGATTTCTCCCCACCATAACCTGTAGTTGTTCTGGCCCTGCCCCGCCCTCCCATCCGGAAGGGAAAAAATAGAGGCAATGACGATGAATTCTGATGATGGTGATGATGAAAGACATACGCCGATAGTGATAGCAGCGTTGAAGACACACCCCTCGTGCCCTTTTCCTGCCTTGCTTGCCTGCCTTGTTCGCCTGCCCGCTCGCTTACACGCTCACCTGCCGAAAATGCGAGACCGATGAGGATGATGAGGGAGGAAAGAAGAAAATGAAAAAAACGATAAACATATATAGAAAAGTTGGCCCAGAGTCTTTGTTGGTGAAGGCGCTGCACGCCTTAGTCGTGTCGGAAGGTGCACTTGTCGCCCTTGGCGCACTTGCCGTTGGCCCAGAAGACGCAGGGCTTGGTACCGATGAGGGCTCGGTTGATACCGCGGAGGTGGCTCGGCGTCGCGTCGTCGTCGTCGCGGGCCTCGCGGGCCTCGCGGGCTTCACGGGCCTCCCGGGCCTCCCGGGCCTCCCGGGCCTCGCGGGCCTCCCGGGCCTCGCGGGCTTCACGGGCCTCCCGGGCCTCACGGGCCTCGCGTTTCCTACGGCTGTGGGACGACGGGGCGCCGGACCCGGACCCGGACCGGGGTTCGTGGGACGACTCTTGCTGGTGCTGGCGATGGTGCTGTTGCTGATCGTGCCGGCGATGCTGGTTCGAGGAAGAACCCTGTCCCTGCGCAGAGGACGAGGCGCCGCCGGCTGGGCCGGACTGCTGGTCTTGCTGGCCGTGTGCCTGCTGCTGAGCTGCGGCTACCCATTGAGCCAGCGAGAGCATATACTGGGTGGCGTCGGCGGGGTTGACCACGCTCGCGGTGGGTGCCTGAGCCTGAGCCTGGGCCTGGACCTGAGCCTGGTATGGCAGGGCGGGCTGGCCTCCAGCCGCCATACTGGCCAGGATGGCCTGGAGCTGCGCACTGTCTATCGACGAATGCTGCTGCTGTTGCGGCTGCTGTTGTTGCTGCGGTTGCTGCTGTTGCTGCTGTTGCTGCTGTTGCGGGGCCGCCATTGTCGCGGCAGTAACAGCAGCAGCAACTTGCTGGCCTGCAAGAGCGTTCCCGCCCAGAGTGGCCAGGAGCGCCTGCAGCTGCGTGGTGGTGTCTTCGGACGCCTGTCCAGTCGTGGCCGCCGCGGCGGTTTGGGCGGGTGCGGGTGCCTGTGCCTGCTGTTGCGCTTGCTGCTGCGCCTGCTGGTAGTACTGGACGTAATACTGGGCATACGGGTTTTGGTTCTGCTGCTGACTCTGGTTGAGCTGGGCATAGTATGTTGCCCAGGCAGCCGCGAGATCCTGCTGCTGGCCACCCGCTTGCGTCGCGGGCTGAGCAGCCGCCGCCGCCATCTGCGCGTGTGCCTGGGCTTGAGCTTGCGCCTGAGCCTGAGCCTGAGCCTGAGCCTGAGCCTGAGCCTGAAGCTGAAGTTGGGCCTGCTGAAGTTGGGCCTGGAGCTGTGCCTGGGCCTGAACCTGGCTCTCGGCCTCCTTTTGGGCCCTCTCCTGCTGTAGGCGCTGCTCGTGTCGCTCCTTGTCGCGGTTGTATCCTTGCCACCATTCCTTGATCCGCTCCGGATCCGTGACGTAGCTTGGAGGCTGCGTTGGTGGGAACGGCAGGCCTTTCAGCTGCGCCGCTATATCTTCGATAGCATCAGTCGCCTTCTGCACCTCAGGGTCTGCGTAATCGTAGCGACGCTGCGTCTCGACGTGCGCCGGGTCATATCCGTCCGGCTCCTTCCAGTTCTTTACCGCACTTGACGTGAGAAGACGGTAGACTTGGGCAGACGCCGACTCGTTTGATGCTGCGCTCTGGGCGGGTTGAGAAGAAGCCGGAGCCACGTCGGATGCCGGTGCATAAGGCGATGGGGCTAGGGTCGAAGCCAGGGCCGGGGCTGAGGCCGCAGTCGGGGTCTGGACCACCGTGGAAGCGATGGAGCGGAAGGTGTTGAGAACGGACGCCACAGTCGCCGCCGAGCCGCCGGGCACGGAGGCGGGAGCGGCAGCCTGCAGCGTCTTCCGGCTCTTGACACGCTCCAAAGCCCGCCACAGGGCCCAGCCGGCCCCCGAGGTCTGCTGGTCCGTCCAGCGCACGTGTATCTCCTCCAGCTGGGGACTGCCGCTGGAGGGCAGGTACAGGCCCGGCGCGGCCGCCTTGGGCGCCTCCTCGTAGACCGGCACGGGCGACTTGGGTGTGGGCGGGATATCCGACGGGTCCGTGTAGACAACCATGAGCACGTTGTTCTCGCGTTCCCGCATCACCTTCTGCTCGTCGGTGGCCACGGGCATAAGCCCGCCGCGGGTCGTGTACGTCTGCTCGCGCTTCTCGGCCGGGATGCGAGACAAGTCCAGCGGCGTCGGATCCACCCACGGGTGATACGGCAGCTCGTCTTCTTCCTCTTCGTCCACGTCCATCCGCTGCTTGCTCTGCTTCAAAGCCAGGCCTTCGGAGCGGCCGTCTCTAGCGTCGCGGAGCTGGCTCTTCTCCCGGCCTTCGTCTTCGTCTTCGTCCTTGTCGAACACGCGGATCTGTGTGAGCTCGTCCCCCTCCCTCCAGCTGACCCGTAGCTTCCGCCGGCTCTCCTTGTGGAGGCGCTTCTTGCGCTCCTCCGGCGTCTCCGACGACTCGTTCGATGAATCCGTGGCCGCCTCGGTGGGGGTGGTCCGCTTCGGCTTCGCGATCTCGTCCAGCAGGGCGCCCAACTTGGACTGGCTGGCCGCCGGCGCTTCTGCTTTGACTGCCGCCACCTTCTTGGGCTTGGCTGCGTCGGGCTTGCCTCCCACCTCACGTTTGGCCGCAGACGCGCCTTGCGCCTTGCTCGCTTCCGGCTTCGTCGCCTCAGGCCGCGCCGTATCGGACTTAACGGCAGGCTTGGCAATCGATCTCGTCTTGCCGGGCAAGAGGGCGCTGCCCGTCCAGGGCTTGTTCTGGGTCGCAGACGCGGGAGCCGCAGTGCCAGAGGCTCCAGCCGTAGAGGCAGATATCTTGGAGACGGGCTGAGGGGCTCCAGCACCTGAACTGGCTGCAATTTTCTTGGTGACGCGATTGTCCGAATCGTCGTCGCGAGACCGCTTGGTCGAAGGAGCATCAGCAGATGCTTGACCGAGTGGCTTAGGGGCCTTGGCTGCCTCGGAATTGTTTGGTAGGCCCGTCTTCTTGTTGACACTGGAGTCGCTTCTGTTGGCTGCAGAGGCGGGCACAGGGCGCGTCATGTTGCTGTTTCCTGTTGTATTGCTTGTTGTGAGATTGCCGCGCGTCTGAGTCGTTGCGACGGCAGCAGAAGCCGCAGCAGGCGTGGACGTGATTTTTGTGGTTGTCAACCCAGCGGATGGATCAAGAACGTCCGGGGTGCCTTTGTTGGTTTTGGTGCCTGCGGTGGATCGACGTTCGCGACTCTCGACAGTGTTGGCTAGGATTTTGCTGAGTAGGTCCTTCGACTCGGCATCAGAGCTGTCCGTGCGCTCGAAGCGCTTCTGGATTTTATCGAATTTCAGTTTCTGGATGAGAACATCGTCTGTTGCCGTGACAAACTGCGACATCAGACGGAGGAGTGCCTTTGGCAGTTTTCCTGTGAAGTTGGACGCGTTCACGCAGTCCCTTAGCGCACTGACCAGGTTGGCAACCAGTAGGCTGTTGCCACCCAGATTCTCCAAGACCTGGTCGTCGCCCTTGGTGTAAGCTGCATCCACAGCATGGCAGAGTAGCTCCTGCTTGGCAGCTAGGTCCTTCTTCAGGGCGCCAATATCGAACTTGCCCCGGCCTTCCTCTGCAGCTTTGATCCTCTCCTTGGCCTTCTTGATGTCATCGTATATTCCCTTAATAAAGTTGCCAAAGCTCTTCACCGCCAGTCCGATGGCTGCTGAGGAGGCCTCCCCCTTGATATAAACATGGCCAATAGCATCCCATGCAGCAGCTTCCGCAGGGTCCTCCGGTCGGGTTGCGCTTCTCACCTGATTCGAGCACCGTCTATTGTCAGCAAATACATATTCCTGCAGTCTGAGCTAGGGTAAGGATATAGGGGGGAGGGGGGAGAGGGGGGCAGAGAGGAAAAAAAAGAGGGGGGGCAAAAAAAAACAGCTGGCACCCATCCCATCTATTGAACAGGATGGAAGTCTGTAGCCAGTTATATGGTGGTAATACTGACTTCTTCCTCTTCGTCATCCTCATCCTCGGATTCCTCATCTTCTACACTGTCTGTTGCTGCCGGACTTTGGGCACTTGGGCCACCAGGCTTCACAGCCTTCTTTGCTGGTTCGCCGAGGGAGGCAAACTTGTACAGCTTGGGTGGCAATCCTGGGAGAGAACATGACGCATTAGCAACAAATAACCAGTCTTGTAGCCAATGGGTATCATTATACACCTTACCTTTCTTCTGCTTTGCCAGCTTCTGCTTCAGCTCCACAATGAGAGCATCTTTTCCCTCCGGCCCCTCGTTGCTAACGCGGCGGTCGTACTCAGCAATAATTTCACAGGGTAGGGGTTCAGTCCGTCCAGGGAAATGCTTCCTGCCCAACTCCTTGGATGGATCCGGCAGCAGAGCCGGCTCAGCTGTACTGGAAGGCACCTCCACATCCACATTCCTGCCCAGGACAATGAACGGGACGCCCCGAAATTCCGGATAGCCACCTTTTTGGGGTCGGGCTTGCAGTAGATGCGGGAGAACGATGGGCGGCTTATCTGCTACCGGCTTCCTCGCGTTGGTTCTCGGAGCTCGAGGCCGGGGTGCCGGTGCTTGGATAGGAGTTACAGTCGGCTGGCCCGCCGTCGGTGCCGTAACCAGCTGGCCTGCTGTTGTCGCCGCCCCCGAACGCATAGCGGGCGCTTGGCCTGCCGCAGGAGTGGCTATGGCTCGGTGTTGTCCTACAGGAGCGACCACCTGCTGGGCCACAGTCGGTACGGCGGCGGCGGGCTGGGGTGCCCTCAGCTGCGCAATGGCAGCCGGCTGCTTAGACTGCGCCTGCTTCGTCTGCGGTCGCGGTTGCGACTGCGGCTGGATAGTATGATGCTGTGCCTGGCTGGACGCGAACTCGGGCGCCAGTTCAAACCGCGACTGCTGTGGGCGAGCCGGAGGATGGGCGTGCTGCCAGCTGTTCCCCGCCGGATCCTGGGCAAAGCCGGTTGAGCGCTCGGACGACGGAGGCTGAACGTGGATGCCCGGTGGCGGCGTAGGATGCTGCGCCGGCTGCTGTAGCGGCTGGTGTAAGGGCTGGTGTAGGGGCTGCTGCATGGGCTGCTGCATGGGCTGCAAGGGGAAAAAGTTCCCGTGATTCTGCCATTGCTGGTTCTGGTCCTGGAAGGCATGGCTCGACGCCTGTTGTTGGAGATGGGGTTGCTGTTGTTTCGGCTGTGGCTGCTGAAGATGCTGTGGCTGTTGCTGCGCCGGTACCTGGGTGGCTTGCGGGCCGGTCGGCCGGGGAGAGGGTGCGTAGGAGAATCCCGCAGCGGTGACATCTTGCAGAACGGCCTGAGGATGCTGCCAGGACGGAGTTTCCCTGATCTGGGTACGCTGGTAGAAGGCGGCGTTCCCCTCGGGAGTCCCATAGTGTGGAGTGCCGTAGGACATCGCTGACTCGTTCGTGATATGCTGCGAGGAGGAAATGTCCCGAGCAGGAGCCGGCGCCGGTGAGCGGCTCTGCAACATCGAAGGTGGCGCATAGCCATGCGCGTTGCCGTATCCCGGCGACGGACTGGGAGAGGGCTGGATCTGGAATTGGTTCCAGCCCTGGTGCTGGCCGTTGCCCGGAGTCTGGCTGGCACTGATGACTCCCGAGTAGGCATTAGGGGTCCCTTGCCTATCGAGGCCGCCAAACTGGGAGGGTTGTTGCTGGACTATTTGTTGGGAGTAATGCTGGCCGGTGATCGTCGGCAAAGCATAGGGCTCCGAAACGGTGCTATGGTCCGGTGCTGCCCACTGGCCACCATCAAGATGGGGATGGATCTGATCCAAGTCCAAGAAGTCCTGCATGCCCTCATCCGTCCCATCCATACTGAACCCACCGCTGCCAAAGGAAAGAGGCCAGCTGGGGTTTGCCCCAGGTTGCTGAGCCATTTTGGCACGCTTTCCTCCCTTGTTGTTCCCTCCAAACAGGAGTCCAACAAAGGGGGGACCCTAAGGCAGTCACGTGGTCACGTGGCGGGTGAAGGGGTTGCTGGACGGAAGTGCTCAACTAAGGAAAACAGTATGCAGTTAGTGCAGTTTCAATAGCAAATTTTCGAGTAACGGGGTTTAGAGAGGATCCAGGAAGACTGTGTCACTCACCAAGTGTGTTACTTGCTCAGCAGCACCCCTTCCTACCACACCAAAGAGGCTGCACGATGCACACAGCTGTCCAGTTGACCCGTTGACCCGTCCTGTAATAGATTGAAGTGGGTGTTGTTATTTGCTTGGCCTTTACAACGGAAGCTCTGACTAGCAGTTGTTGCTGGCGACAGTGCGGACAAAGAACCGCCAGCAAAGGAAGTTTCCCGTCTGGCAGTGCTATCGGATGGTTGGTCAGTCGGCCCCACCCCGCATAGACGAGGGCACAGGGCGCTAAGTCGGAAACGGACAAGCACTAGAATCTGCCGCAAACGAATCAGCTGCCAGGGAAGACACACCTAGAAGGCCCGCCGACGGGACCCTGAAAACCACGCTGAAGAGGGGGGACAGCGCTAGAAATGACGCGATGGATGGCAGAGCAAGCAGCAACGCGCGACACAGGCAACAAAAAAAAAAAACACCCAAAACCGGCCAGCCGCAGACAACCGAACTAGCTGTCGTCTCCAACGGAAGAGCCTGGTCGAGATTGAAGCATGCGCAGGCAGTTGGAGGGAACCCCTTTTTAGAGGGCTTTTTGAGTATCCGGACAAGGGTACCCTCCGCCAGCCGAGTGGCCTCTGAAGAACCGTCTTCTTTGATTGGCCCCTGGAGACTCCGGCCCAAAAGTCGCGGGCCACTGGACTCTCGTCTCGGTAGCTGGCTGTGGTGTTGGAGTGTCGGGTGTTGACTTTGGGACTGGCATTGGTCGCGAGGCGTAGGCAGTGAGGCAGCGTAGGCGAGTGTGCTCCGTCGTGGTGAGGAGGAAACGGGGCTGCATCCGGCAGCGGTGTGTAGCAGGCGCATTCTCCATAACTCGGACAACTTCACCACCTCTGTTGTGCTCCTTATGAGGCCACCATCGGACAGAGAAACGGCCGTCTCGGCGCTTTGCCGTGTGCTTTCCGGTGGGTGAGACATGGAGGGCCAAGACCAGGACTCATCGTGCAAGACCGGAAATGCATGCAACTGCTGCTGATGTCCCTCGTCCCTCTAGAATCCCCGGAAGCGTCTCTTAATGACGCCTGGCGCCCGGATTCGCTAAGGGTGGGAAGACAAGATGGGGGAGCAGAAGGGTAGCACCGCCCACCACCACCACCACCATCCCCCACGGTCAGAGAGGCCAGCCCGCACCGCTGATTTACCAGTAGCCCCGCGGTTGTCTCTGCCATTAATCAGAACGGAGCGGCTGGGTTGGCTGGTTGGCTGTTTGGCTGGTCGGTCGCCCTCGCCCAATCTCTTGAGACGGCAATCCTGCAATCGAGTCGCGCCTAGTCTTCTCCTCTCCTCGACCCTCTCTGGGATGTCGGGTTCTTTTTTTCTCTCTTCTTTTTGGCTTGCTCTTAATCGTTACGCTGCCCAAGCTTGTGCTTCGGCTTGCTCCGCCATTCCTTCCACGCCAAGTCTGCCCGCTCGCAATTTAAGAGGCTGCGAGCGCCGGGCGGTCCCTGGGAGGGGAGGCATGGCTTTATAGGAATCATAGGAGAATACATTGATGCTTGCTGCTGCGTGCTCGTGTGCGTGTATAGGTGTGTGCGTGTGAATGTGTAGGGAGGTAGTAGGCGTGTGGGCTGGAAAGTGCGGGAAAAAGGGGGCGGATTGGGAGAGGTGCGTGTTGCGCCCGTGAGTGTACATACCCTTGCAAACCACTTTAAGGCGCGATTACCACAGCGGCTTATCCCTTCTTCTTACGTCGCGGATAAGACCTCATGACCCTCCTCCTTCCTTACTGACGGGCAGGCCGAGCGAGCATGGCACGTTACGGCATGCGGACGTCGCCACGAATACACCGGGGCCGCAAGCTCGGGAGGTGGAAAGAGAGAGAGAGAAATGGTGAGGAATAATCAAGGTGACAAGTCTAGGTACTCTGCTCCGCTGGTGGTGCGCGGAGGAGAATCTAGGCTGGAGGGCAGCGGACGGCAGGCAACCAGCAGGCGAGAAAGAGAATTTTCGCCGCGACGCTTCGCCGGGTCCTAACAGTCCTTATTTGCCCTCGCCGGCCATCAAAGAGATGACTGCCACGGCGGAGACAAACAGAGCGCAGGCTATTATGGTTATTTCGAAGCGGCTCTAGTCGGTAATGTCGCCGCAGAGATGCGTCGATGGCGATAGATCGAGCGTGTTGCGTGTTGTGGTGAAGAGGAAGAAGAAAAGAAAGGGAACGATCGCAGCGGAGGGCAGGAGTTTTGGGGTCCTGTTTCGCAATCAGCCGCCAGCGCACAGCGCAATCAAATCGATAAAAAAAAACGGGAAACAAGCAGGAGCGGGCGCAACCACACACCCGCCGTGTTTAGGGGGCAGGTACGGATTACAGCAGGGTGGCAGGCCGCAGGCCCGCTGGAATGTGGCCCCAGCGCTTCCAGCCGGCCGTTACGTGCCACTCAACCACCAACCGGAACCAGCGCCGCCCGAAGCAACAGTGGCAGGTGGTGTGTGGCGCCGGGGCTTGAGCTGGCCCCCGGGCCATCTACGAAGTACCTGGTACCTGACGCGTCCCTCGTATTGCATCATCATATTTTGTCCCTGGATTGCGTTCTTCACAAGAATAGATTAGTATTCCATTGGTGTCTTTTCTTCCTGACCCGAGATGCCTGCGTATCTAGCTTTAGAAAAGCAACTATGCCGCCCATCAATAGAAGCTACACATTCGTTCTTTCAGAACTAAACATGCTGCCCCGAAAGCTGCCACGAAGCGATGCGAAGTCCCCAATCAAGATACCCCCAGAGACAGATATGCATTGTTGCATGCGGAAACGACAAAGAAAATATCATACCGCGATGGTAAGGGCCGAATTCGAGGCGGTTTCGAACCTACGATGTGCACAGCATAAGGAATTGGCAGAATGCCAGCCAGCTTGCCAGCTTGCCAGCTTGCCAGCTTGCCAGCCAGCATCTTGTGGACCAGACCATAGGCATAGTTCAGATACCTAGGCATGCAGGCATTGAATGCTTGCTAGCGTGGAGACGGGAGATACAGAAGATAGTAAGTTCCTGCTCAGTAGGGAGACAGGTGCAAATCTCGTAACATCCATACGTAGGTACCTTGCCTACGACACCGGGCGATAGGGGTAGGCCTGAAGACCCGTAGTGGGAAGCCTCCAGCTATGTGCCGGCTTGCAAACTAGGTAGGGACTATTCAGGCGTCAGACACAGCTACAGATATTGCAAAGTAAAGCACGGCAGCACGCGTCTCCATATTCAGATGCTCTACTCGTGCATATCATGATTATATTTACAAGCCCTGTATACCGACGGGAGGTTGTCTATCCTCCATTCCCCATCGCGAACACTACCGCCCCCAGCCCCCCCCGGTCATCAGCCAGTTCCCCGTCCCATCTAGGGCAGTGGGAAGTCAGTGTGGAGGAAAGCTACACGTAGAAGCTACAAGGAGGGACGAAAAACGAAGGCCAACACAATCGAATAGATACTCACAGAACAGAGACAGAAAAGGGCATAAAAACATATAAAACATGCAACATGTCCGTAGTGCCACAGTAGTGAAGTGAGGCAGACGCCGTTATCCGTTATTCAAACATGACCGCCTCCCTCACAGGATAAGCGGTAAAGTCTCTCCCCCGGCGTGCCGGCACTCCCTGCTTCGGCAACTCTAGGGGTATTTCATAAAACAATCCAACACGTAACACAAGCGAGGGCAAAAGAAAACAGGCGCCATGTTCTTCATAAGAAGGAAAAAGAAAACAGGAATCCACATCTCCCAGCGTCTAGACACCTCTAAACATGCGCACGATCAAGAACCAGCAAGCGCCAATGAACTTGAAAGCAGAAAGACCGGCTACGCTGTATAGCACAGCGGCCATGTAGGCGTTCGCCCGGGTGCTTTCGCTATCGGCGGAGCCAGGGACGATCTTCTCCAGACCAGCCGTGCTGAGGACGAGGGCGCAGAGGGCAAAATTGGTGATCATCCACGCGAGCACGACGACGGTTCGGACACCGCGGTAGTAGTCTTGCTGCTTCTCATCGAGCTGGGCCGGTGTCGGCGGCTTCTTCTCCTTGACCTCCTTGGTCGTAAATGTTCGCACCTCGCGCTCGTATTGTGCGTTGAGGTCACCCTCGTCAGGCAGGTCTGTCTTGCCCTGGCCATCCTTGGTGCTGACGGATGGCAGCTTCTCGGCCTTGTCGTCACCCTTGGTGCCCCACGAGATGTCGTGCGTGTTGCAGAAGGCGTACACGTTCAGGATGTTCGTGAAGGTCGGCGTCAGGAGCATGTACTGGGCCAACGAGGTGAACATGTGCCACGGGTCGAACATGATGACCGAAGCGATGAGCCAGACACCGTACGTCGACAAGACGGAGAGAATCAGCGTGAAGAAGACAGGATTCTGGAACAGCATGGATACACTAAACCCATTGACTGTATCCGCCTCGATCGCCTTCACGGAGATAAAGATGGCGGCGAACATGAGGTATCTAGAGAGAATCGGTCAGCATTCGCGGCACACGACAGAAGCAAACGACAGAAGCAGTAACGGGGAGGAGTCCCGCGAGAGACATACATGAAGATGACACCCCAGAATATGGACATGACCAGATAGAACGGGCCCGACCCGGCAGGGCGGTTCCCCATAGACAGGACAAAGCACGTGATGAGGGAGACGCCGTAGAGCCATTCGAAGACTACGCCGAGAACGTTACCAACCGTGCCCAAGAGGTCGGGGGAGGCCAGACTCGACGTGAGGATCTTGAACACCAGGAAGAAGTTGCCAATAGCAAACCAGGCGAAGATCATGTTGATCGTGTTGAATGTAAACTCGATGAAGAAGGCCAGCTTGCGCAACATGGAGTGGTCCGATCGGAAGAACTGGTAGAAGTGGGCGATGGCGTAGATGGCGGCGAAGAAAGAACCATTCAGCCAGCGGCGACGTTGGAGAATCAGCTCCGAGATCCCGTCGGGAACGTCCGTCTCGCCGTTGGCTGATTTGACGTATTGCAAGATCCAGTGACAGTTCCGTTTCGTGACGAGCTCGAAGCAGAGAATGCGATCCTCAGCCAGGTACATATTTGCCGTGAAGATGCCGGCTCCGGCACCGTGCAGCTTCTCACCGGCGAAATACTTCTCGAGCGGACCCTGGCCGTTCTTGTCGTTCTGGAGGGCAACGTAGCGGTAGGCGGAAAAAGCACCCGGGAGCACGGAGATGAAGCCGAAGGCTGACTCCAAAGGCTTGTCCAGGATGTTGCTCATTTTATACTCGAAGTTCTGCGCGGCCACGAGCGGGTTGACGAGATTCCTTCCAGCGGGGCCCAACATGGCCTTGATCTCACCGCAGGCGCCAGCGCACATAGGCTCGAGATCGAACGCCTTCCAGAGGTGGTAGATGGAATTGCCACCCGGTCGCGTACCAGCATCGATGAGTACGCAGATGTTGGGATCCAGCACCCGACCAAAGGCCTGGAAGAACCACCGATGCGAGTTGATCTTCTTCTGGTTCTTCTCCTTGAGACAGAACAGGACCTGTACCGGTTGTTGCTTCGGGATCACCTCAACGAGGTTATTCTTGATCCGCAGGCCAACCTGGGTCGTGTATTCGTAGATGTGAGCCGTCACGTCCTTGTTGTTGACCTGCTGCTTCGCAATACCCTCCTGGTAGACGCCCATGCCGGCGAGGACGGCCTTCGTCCGTGCATTGATCTTGGATCGGCCATCGCTCACGACGCACACCACGATCTTCTTCCACGCGTCCTTGCCCCAGGTCTTGCTCTCCGTTCGCTTGCACATGTACTCGATATTCTTGATGACGCCGATCATCGTTCGCGCGAACAAGATTTCGTCCTCGTTGTACATGGTAATCACGATGAAGAGCTCCGTATGCCTCGGCTTGCTGAACAGCTTTTGCCGCAGGGTGAAGTTCTCCTCGTAAAAGTCAGACGGATCGCATGTCGCTGCAGTATACCGCATATGGGTGAATTCATCGCGCTCGCCGTGCGGTAGCTGGTTCAGGAGTTTCGGAGGAACGGGGCAGTCGAGAACCAAGTTGCCGCGGTACAAGAGTACCTGCTTGACCGTCTTCCACCTCTTGATGCCCGCGGCAGATTGCTGCGGTTGTTGTTGAGGGTTATCCTGGTACGTGGCACTGCTGTACGAGTCGCCATGCTGGAGCAGGGGCCGCCCATCGCCGTCAAACCCCCCCTGCTGCTCAAGGCCTTGCTGCTCATATCCTTGGAAGTGCTGGTCTTGGGGGTTCGGCTCGTACGGCTGGTTGTAGTAGGCATCGTGATGCTGCTCGGGATTTATGCCAAAGTCGCCGCCGTGCTGTTGTGGCTCGTATCCGCTCAAGTTATCCATGGAGTGCTGCGAATCCCGTCAGTTTCGCTCCCTTCCCCACAAGCCAGCCCAGGCAAGACGTCATACCGCTGTCTGCATCTGTAGCGAGTCTCCGGGGCTGTATCTCCCTTGGCCCCCGATCGGCGGCATCTCCAGGTTCTGGGGAAGTGGCCGCCCGTACGGGTTGTCCTCGAGCTGGTACCCATGGAGAGGGTGACCCGGCGAGGGTGTGCGATGCGCCCGGTTGTCCATCTGCTCGTAGTAGTCGTCGTCTAGACGGTAGTAGTGTTAGAGATAATGCGATTCAAGTAGTGATTGCTTGACTCCATAAAAAAAAGGGAAAAAAAGGGCGGCCGCTGCGAATAAGAGATATGGCTCCTGAGCTCGCTGAAGGAAGGCCGCTTGCGCCTCGAATATCGGTTGTCTCGAACCGCGGAGAACAAAGCTTGCGCCAGGCAAAAGAGAGAAGGGGGACGGCACAGAACCACTGCTGCAAGTGGCAACTTCCCACATGCGACGCCGACCAGTATGGTCATGAATGATGGAGAGGGGCGGGGGACGGCGTTTTGAATGCGCCAGGGGCTAAGGATGAACAGGAAGGGTCCCCAATTCAGGGGTCCCCGCCCCCCCTCTCTGCGATGGAATGCAAGCGGCGCGCTTGTGATCACGGCAGCGTAATCGTAATGGTAGCGGGAAACTCGCGACAAAAGGATTTAGAGACTTGCCTAATCGGTTGTACGACATGGTTGCCGTAATATTGCGATCCACCGGGAGAGAGACGGAAGACGGTGTTGCGTTGTCACTTTCGTCGTAAGTGAGGGATCCGGGTAAGCGCTTGCTAGGTAAGGTTGGATGGAGTCGGCGGCGATCGTCGTGTGTTGATTTCCGTCGCAGCGGGTTTCTGCGCTCGCTGGAGCGACAGCTGGTTCCGGCGTGCCGACCCAACGACGGGGCAGGGTCTGTGTTTTGGGTTTCGTAGTCGCTGTGAAGCTCGGGCGGCGGTATGCGTTCTGCTTGTCCTCTCTCTCTCTCTCTTGTGTTTTCCTCTCGTCCACGAGCGTGCAGTACCGCGGCTGCAGGCGAGCGGGAGCGGACAAGAGGCAAAAAGAACACGCGGCGGAGGGAATCGTGCCAATGCAAAGCAAAGATAGCCGGTTAGGAAGGGGCTTGGGCCTTGTTGCGACGGACGGGCTATCGGCGGCAGGGAAAAAGTCGGGGTTTCAAGCACTTCGTTCCGTAGCAGACGACGGCACCCCAATGGACGAAAGCACGGGGAGAGCTTTCGAATAAAGAAAAGACGTGGGGTGTGTCCTTAATTCAAGGGATAAGCAGCACGGATCGGTACAAAAAGGCGTTGCGCGTTTCAAATGGGCTGGGTAGGCGCAGCAACCTACCTGAGCCTACCCGTGACGTCGGCTAGGCTCTTCTCCAGAGCAACCTGGCTGTGTCTGGCCGCTGTGATTGGGTGCGGGCACAGAGCTGAGGAGGGGGGCGCTGGGGGTTCCAGACTGGGGGTGGGTCTTGGCGCAGCGCTTGGACCGGTTTTCCGCAGCCTCCATCCTCCTTTTCTTCGAGGAAAAAAGCTGGGTCCTCCGCCGGATTTCTTTCTTTTTTTACTCTACACAGGTACCCATTCTCCGTTCCATGTGCGCCGCTGGGGTTGCCTTGTTTATAAAGCTAAGATGCGCAAGGGCCGGCTCGATGATACTCGAGACACTAGCAATAATAGCAGGTAGGATATCTTCGCCCGCCGTTCTTGGCCCTCATTTCCTTTTCCTTAGTTGGTGCGACGGCGGCTTGCGGCTGGTTGCCGACAGTGCAGGCGGGGCAGATTTGTCCAGTGCCTTGCGCTGCGTTGCGTCCTGCGTTATCTAGCCGCAAACGATGCTAGCCTATGCGGCTCACGGAGCAACTCGATAGGCACCATCCCGAAATAGCAACGGGTCTTTTGCACTCGCCACAGCGGCAAAGGAACTCCGACGCCACACGCCTGTCTGCTGAACAGAGCTGTCGGCACTAGATCTCCACTGATGGTCAGGACTTTTCGTCCTCAACAGTGGAGGTGCCACGCAAGTCGGTACGTACACCCTCGGGCACAGCCTCAAGACACTGAGTCCATGGATGGGGGTTGCACACCTGCTCATCGGCTCCAAGAGGGCTAAAATTGCAGTGCAGACCAGCCCTACCTAAGTTAACATACCTAAGTTAACAAGAGCCGCTTACACGGGCCGTAGCCTAACGTAAGGCACGAAAAGCCATGGATGTCTTATTTTTGAACCACAAGGAATCTCACGCATGAATGAGGAATAGGGTGGCAGGAATGACGAGACTCTGGGCAGTCAGACCGCCCGGATATTGAGGCCCAGGCCGGCAGGTACGAGGTTCAAATTGTCCTAGGATGAGATGGACGTCTAGCCGAGGGCTTGTTCATTAATTTCCAAGATCCCAACGACGTCACAAGATCCCGACCAAAGCAAGATTGACACCGGTACCTAGATAGCCAAGGAGAACCTTGCAATCGCGCGCCATCTTTCGTCCTCTCTCCAGAACAATACGGAAACAGCAGACGCACCCTCATCCACAGAGAGCGGGGAGTCACCGCCTTCCGAAATTCCATGGTTGGACAGAGACTTGCGGCAGCTGGCCCCGCAGCAGAACCCAGAGGTGCGAACATACATGCAACGAGTTCTTTGCAAGACTGGAGAAGCCGCCGGAGGGCGGTCGTCCCAAACCACAGCATGTGTATGGAGTGTGCCGCATTCCACCAACGGGGATAGAGAGAGCCGGCCGCGATCCCGGATTGCGGAAAAGACGCGGAACTCGGTGCTACAGGAGTTGCGACAGATCCGACTCCACCAATCCAATCTCCCTTGGTACATGACGCTGCATCCAAACTGTACGTATCATTCTGCTGGCCGTCTGCGAATATGGACCTGTGCGAGGTTATTCGAGCAACGTCTTAGAACGATAAAAAGGCGCACACCGCCGTACGTTACCAGGTGCACCAATCAGCGGAACTCCAGAAGCTTTCAGCTGGTCACAGGGCACGCAGGGCTGTCCGGCCCTGGGAGCGAATCCACTAAAAAGCCACTGAACTTCGAAGCTGAGGGCGGCCCCCTGCCCGCACGGATAGCGCCCTAAGCTCCGGTCATCGGTCGAACCGGGGCGAAAATTTCGGAGTCACTCCCGCCGCCCAGAGCCCCGTGAACCCGTCCGAACTTGACATTTTCCACTAGTAATTACAGGACAACTGGACACCGCTGACTCACCGAAGGAGGCCGGGACCGAGAGCCAGTGAAACATTGCGTGCAGTTTGGAAGACACACACCGGAAGTTAAAAGGTTGGGGGGGAAACACATACATCCCACCTAGCCCGCTCCTTCCCTTCCCCAACTGAAGGCCGAGAACACCGCCCCCTTACCTCCTCCGGTAAAAAAGGAAGCGGGTCGCAATGGCAACGGAGTCTTTCGTGATCAGGACGCCGGCCTCGTCGGCGAATATCGGGCCGGGCTTCGACGTCATCGGGCTGGCCCTGTCGCTGTATCTGGAACTGCGCGTCACCATCGACCGGTCCAAGGGCCGGTCGGAGCACCCCCTGAACTGCCGGGTCACGTACGAAGGCGAGGGCGAGGACTCGGGCGAGATCCCGCTAGATCCGGACGCGAACCTCATCACGCGCGTGGCCCTGTATGTGCTGCGATGCCATAACCAGCGGGCCTTCCCCGTCGAGACCCACGTGCACATCAAGAACCCGATCCCGCTAGGCCGGGGCCTGGGCTCGTCGGGCGCCGCCGTCGTGGCTGGTGTGATGTTGGGCAAGGAGGTGGGCAAGCTCGATCACCTGAGCTTGGACAGGCTGTTCGATTTCTGCTTGATGATAGGTGCGTGTGAGCTTCGGGAGGGAGGGGGTTCCATCAAGCTGGTTTCCTCTTTCCCCCTGTTTCCCTTTTCCCCCTTTCTACCTTTCCCCCTTTCGCCACCAACACGGACCGGACCGAGATAAAGCCTAGAAAGCTAGGACACAAGCTGACAACACCTCCGTTCGGTTTGCCGGTGCTGCAGAGCGGCATCCGGACAATGTCGGCGCGGCCCTGTTTGGTGGGTTCGTGGGGACGTATCTGAAGCCGCTGAAGCCGGAGGACATGGCGCGCACGGAGATCCCGCTCAGCGAGGTGCTGCCGGCGCCGGCGGGTGGCGTCGACACGGGGGCCCAGCCGCCGGAGCCGCCGCTGGGCATCGGGCACCACATCACGTTCCCCTGGGCGCGCGAGATTAAGGCGGTGGCCATCATTCCAGACTTCGAGGTGCCGACGGCGAAGGCGCGCGAGGTGCTGCCGGCGGAGTATCCACGGCCAGACGTGGTAAGTGTGCCGAGCCGTCGTTCGTTTTTTTTTTTTTTTGGTCCCACGGGGCGTACGCATACTAATTCGAGGGCAACAAAAAAAAAAGACGTTCAACCTGCAGCGGATAGCGCTCCTCCCGGTGGCGCTGGGCCAGTCACCGCCGGACCCGGACCTCATCTACCTGGCGATGCAGGACAAGCTGCACCAGCCGTACCGGCAGACGCTCATCCCGGGGCTGACGGAGATCGTGGAGTCGATGACGCCGAGCACGCAGCCGGGCCTGCTGGGCGTGTGCCTGTCCGGCGCGGGGCCGACGATCCTAGCCCTCGCGACGGACCACTTCGAAGAGATCGCGGGCCGTATCATGGAGAGGTTTCAGCAGCGCGGCATCCACTGCACGTGGCGGGTGCTCGAGCCGGCGGAGGGGACCCGCGTAGTTCGGTCATAGCCTTAGGCGTCGAGTCAAATGGGAAGGTGTTATCTCGGCAACCAAGATGTCTGTAAACTACCTAAGGACCCATCATCCAGACAGGTTGTTACACCTTTATTTTTCTTTGTTGCCCTCTTCCTCGTCCACCCGGTGTAAACACGACGAGCCAGATGAAGGGCTCTAAAAATCAAAAAAAGACGTTCGCTGAAAGCTCCTCACCGCAACCTCTCGGTCAACAAAGTTGGTCGGGCACGTCGAGCGTGTGTGGGTATGTGAGCTGTCCATAGAGGCTTCGATACCAGGTAGTCCCTCCTGGCAGCTGACGGTCGGGAGCCGCTGCGACTTCAAGTCGAGAAAAGACTAGAAGATTCACAAGCTCAGGCCCTTGTGACCCGTCGTGTACTGTGTTCGTGCCTCAGGCGTCGGCAGGAAGGGACGAACGTTCAGGGGCCGCAATGACAATTCTAGCGCTGCGATTGGATAACGGGCAGGCTCCGCCTCGATTTGTGGTGTGACAAGGCCGGGTCTGCCACTTGCCTGCCAGAAGTTGCCAGATCTGGCGGGGAGTGGGTGGCGCAGATCTGGTCGGCCCGGCGTTGACAGCTAGAAGCCAGTGGGCGGGCCCCGCCGTCAGCGGGACAAGTGAGCGATCCTTCTACTGGCCTATGCGGCCACCAGTCAGCCCACATCGACCCGGCGTGGAGCCACGTTCTTTGGCACGTCTTCCCACCTCTCTGCCCAGGTCGTGCCACAACAGCTGGGGCCCGCCATAGCAGCCGGCGCCGCGCCCTCGCAAACCGGCGCGCCGTCCGGACCTGGACTTGCTGGCCCGGCCATCCAACGGGCTGCGCATCGGATGGTTTACGAGCGTTTGTGGCACCACCGACCCAGGTAATCAAGTCGGTTCCTTCGCTGCAGCTCTCACAAGGTATTGCCCTCCCGAGTTGGTCCGTCCCCCGCGCTGGCTCGGTGGTCCCTCGATCAGGCCAAAACGAACAAATCTCGGGTCCTTTGCGCAGGTCAGATGGAGCCTCCATCTGGCCATTCCGGCCATCTGGCCATGATGATGGCATCGCGGCGGCTTCGACCGGCGCTCTTTGGCGCACCAGCGGTATCCGGTAATCCTCTCTCCTTGCTTGTCATATGTGTCTCCCCCGTATAAGAGGTCTAGGTTACGCCCGGCTTTCTGCAGCTTCCCGTGTCTATCATCACCATCACCACACAAGCACAAGCACAAAGCAATAAGCTAGAGTTACCATCTCTACTCTACTCTACTCTACTCTACTCTACTATACCGTCATCTCAACTCCATCTATCTATCCGCCCGTCCAATCGGCCCTCTCTCCTCATCAGCCTTTCCCCCATCTCCGCACAACAGGGCACAATCTACCCGACATACGATAACTCTCCTCACTATCTCTTGGATAATACATCACCCGCTTCCCCCCTTTCTTTGAGCTACACACGGTTCCGTACTACCCGTACACACATACAACCTGAAACCATGTCGCCCATCGCAGCCCGTGCCGCCTTCCGTGCCGCCAGCGCCAGTGCCCGTGCCGGCGCCGGCCGGAGACAGTTCTCCGTGGTGCGCTCGCTGCGCTCGTTCGCTCGCTCCTTCGAGTCGCACCCCTTCGAGCGCATGCCCGTGGCTAGCAACCCGCAGTCTGCGGACTGGGGCCGTATGGCCAAGCGGACCGCCACCTCGCTCAGCATGTACGTCTTCCCTTCTTCACGCATAATCTATCTCGCATACCATACGTGAGTGATACCAGGTGGACGACGAAACTAACCCGCCTACCACGAAAGATACGTCCCGACCTTCGCTATCCTCCTGGGCTGGCCCTACCTGGGCTACAAGGGTCTGAGGACCCACATGGGCCAGTTCTAGACGAGCGAGCCGGCGCACGCGGAGTCTCACGACTCATTGCCACACCGGACGGGATAAGAAGAAAGGTGTCTTTCACTTCGTGTAGATACGTTTCTGGTCATCACTATCGGGGCGGGAAGCCCCTATTACTGGGCATCCTCCCCCTTGAACATCTTGGTTGAGGCGTTAGGGAGCAGGAGTGGTTTGGTTTTCTTATCTCTTTTGTCCGGGGAGATATTGCCCTCAACATTATGAGCATTGGCGCAGGCTGGAAGTCGGTCATTTTCTTTTGTTGTTCATATATGACGAAGCTAGAGGCTGCCGATATAGGGGGTTGTCTGCCTGCCTGCCAATACAATATCTCTCTAGTAATTAATACCTTCTACCTATCTTAATCCTGACCCGCCCTCACTGATTCCGAATGCTTACCTCGACATATTTGGGACTAATAGGGGGGGAAAAAAAATAAGAAGAAACCAGTGGTATATCCTCCGTCTACTTAGCAAGCACCTTTATGTTCTAAGCCTCTCACCATCGTCGCCATCATCATAATCATGACCACTAACAGCTGGGCTAACACAACCAGGTACCCACTCTAACCCTCGAACTGAGAAAGTAGAAAAATGGCCTAAATGAGAGAGTCCCTCCCTACTCTCTACGTGGGTTTCACCCCGCGCCCCCTCCTTCAGACAGCCCCGAGTGGAAGCGGTTGGAGAGAAAGGGGGCCTCAACCACCCATCTCGATTATAGCCGGTGCAGCGAAAGAAGTGATGGCTCCCGCCCCCTTAACACCTAGCTACTGCTGCCCAAGGGTTTTCTCGCGTAGGTAACGTAACTACGGGCAAACACAAACCAAGACAAGTCAGCCCCGGATCAGACGAGCCCCTCTTCTTCTTTTCTCTCTGCCCGGTGTCGGACTTACTATGGCCAGTACGTGTGGTACCGCATATTCCGGATCTCCCTCTTGGTGCGCATGAGGAAGGCCTCGATCTCGGCGACGGACCAGCCAAAGGCGCGGCGGAAGGAGCGCAGGCACATGCCCTCGAGGTTGGTGAGCAGGTTGTCCATCTCGAAGGCGCCGACGAGCTTAAGGCGCGCGTCGCGGGCCCAGGGGTTCAAGGGCACCTTGAAGACGCGCTCCGTGACGGTCTCGAACCCGCGCTCCTCGAGCCAGCCCTTCCACCGCAGCGGGTCGTCGACCGGCGCGCCGGCGATGACGCACGCCTCCTTCATGCGCTCAGCGAATTCTACGAGGGCCCCGTTCGGCGGCAGTGTGCCGTCGTCGCACCGTAGGAGCCCGACGATGGACTCGAATTCTATCCACCCGCCTGGTTTGAGATGCCTGCCGCGTAGTGGAAAAAAAATTCGGATCAGTAATTGCCCCAATGCCTCGCGCCTTCCTTCTTTCCTTCCATTTCTTCCCGCCACTTTTTAGTCGAGTGTGGGGGAAGCCTATTGGATGAGGAGGAAAAAAAGGGGGGGTGGGGTCCACGGGGGGAAACGCAACTTGTATATCTCATCGATGAGCTTCGGAAAGTCGCGAACGGTCAGGATGAGGTCGCGCGCAAAGATAAAGTCGAAGCTGTCCTCCTTCCACATCCACGGCTGCGCCAGGTCGTTCAGCTCGAAGCGGCAGTTCGGCGGCACCCAGTCAGGCTGGATCGGGGCGATGTCGATTCCCAGGACCTACGTGCTCGCTATCGAATTAGTTCCTGATGACTCCTTCCACAGAAAATGCGTGCGTCTGTGCGTGCCTCGGCGGATGGGTACATGTCGGCGAAGTCAATGGCCCAGATGCCTGGGACGGATGACTGGCAGTCAGCAGGGCCTCTTGCTCGATTCCGCTTTCGGGTGCGTGCAAGCACGCAAAGGGACGATTTCCCATCCCGATAGGGAGGCTATAGGTAGCACAAGAAACGGGGGTTGTCTCACCCGTCCCGCAGCCCAGGTCTAATACGCTCTGGGGATATGAGGAGATGGGCGCTAGGAACCGTCTCTTCTCGAGCAGGGCGTAGTACTTGGCGTGGCAGAGGTCTATCCGGACGAGCTCCTCCTCATCCATAGGGAAACCGTATTCTTGACCCCACTTAGCGGAGGCACTTGTTATAGTCGAGGCAAAGTGAGGCTTTTTCCCCCCCGTCAAGGGCCGTCGTAACAATAGGCTTACGCACCTTCTTTCCCGTAGACGGCGTACAGTCGGCCATCTTGGACGCGGCCTTGGAACATGGTCGACGAGAGTATAGAACCGGCTTCCCAGCGACTCTATGGCATCGTCGTTAGATCTGAGAGGGGAGGTCTTGATTAATCCAGGGTCTAGGGGGTGGTTAATCACCACATCGTCGTCCTGGGGCTCGTCGCTTGGCACATTCTGCAAACGCAAACACTAGAAGTCAGCAAAATGCCGAGGCAGAGAATAAATTGTCTAGCGAGCCGGCTGTATGGTTGTGTGTAGGTACTTGGTCTAGACGATCCCGGTTCGAAACGCCAAGCAGCCGGCCACCTCTTTCCAGAATAGGATCTGTCAGAATGACCCTGACCGCGCATGACTCGGCAACGGCATTCAGGATGTCGTCTGAGAAGGGTATTTCCATGAGTTGGGATGACAGGGTTCGGGGATGAAATAGGCAATAGATAAGCTTACCGTTTCGGGCGTGATGTAACTGGCGGGATCAGATCGTTCGCTCATGGCGTCGTTTACAAGGTAACGAGATACCTTACTCGCTTCTTCGGCATAGAATAATAAGAGCGGAAAGGGGGCTAGAAAGCAAAGGCGACGAAAAGAGAAAAGAGAGGAAAGGCGGATTTGCAAAAAATAGGTAGACGGGACGAAAGCGGTAATACAGTCGAGAAGGGGGGTGAGGGGGGCAGATCCGACAGTCTGGGCACCGCTCTACTTCTATGTATCCATGTACTTACATATTCAGATCGATTCCGAGGGAACGGTTCGCCCACGGGCTCGGCAATCGCGGGGCTTTTTTACAGTTTGGTTTGGGGGGTGCCGTGTGGAGAACGGGTTTCGTCTCCCAGTCACGACGCCTGTCGAAAACTGGTCGCATGCAAGTGTGTAATACGAGGCTAATCCCATCTGGGGCGTCTGCTGCAGGACTCTGGCTGCAAGCACGGCAACGGCAGCCGAATAGGCAGGCCCCGTGGCGGGCTCATGAGTCCTAAGTCCCGCTGCGAGCATTGAGTAGGCCGTCCGGGAAGGGGGGGTTTTTTCTGGGCCCGTGACGGGACAAGAGCTGTATTGGGTCCGCAGCTCTCGGGGCTATACCCGGAGGCTGGTAGCGACAGGCACCCCCGTAAACAAAGGGAAGGTGGGAGCCATCGAAACGCAGGCACACAGAATACCCCAGTAGCAGCAGTCAGATAGACAAAAGAAACGGTGAAGCCTAGCCTGGAAAGACCGTCTCGTCTTCGCTGCTGGAACGGACCGGACCTCTCTCCTGGTCAGGCATGGCTTCGGGGAGCGAGGAGCAAGTTACGATATAGCCGTGACTCGCTGCGGGATCTAAGCACTAGCGCCAGCGCCTTGCGCAAACGATCCGTAGCCCCATTGGTTCACGCACCGCCTGTCGTCCCATTGCCCACCGAACGCTACTCGGCATTAGGTCGACCGTAACCGATGCCACGCCCCCCTCACTTTGGGCGTCCGGACCTTATCTCAAGAAGAGAGGGCTAGAATCTAGCCGACCTAGCCCGTAGTCCACAATGCCCGTAGAGCTGCATATATGACCGACAGGTGCGGCCACATGCTGCTCCTAGTACATATGCGTACGTAGTTCAGGCTGCTAGCCTAGCACTCGAGGTAGCTCAGAAGCGCATAGAAGGAGAGAGAGCGAGAGAGAGTAGGGGCGAAAGGGGAGAGGGCTCGACTCCGAGAGGGAGCTCGGCAGGATGGCGCGGTGAGTGATACGGAGTCAGTCGCATACAGTAGCCAGTCGCTTTGGACGACCTGAGAGGCCCTGAGCGAGCCGTGCCCACAATATGCGGGCACCCCAACAAATTCGCAGGGTTGCAACAATAGGGATATCTCCAGCATTAGCACGGATATACGGGATTGGGACCGCTTGACTGTAGCCACTCGACCACCCAGTGTGAGCCCGTCGTTGGGCACAATAGAGGCAGAGAGGGTGAGAGGTAACTAGCGGCAACCCATCCGTTATCAGTGCAGCACTAACCGCACCCTAGCGAGCACAGACGATGGCTAGGTCCCGTATGCATTCCCGCCAGGTCACTGTGAACGGATTGTCGCAGAGTTGGCCGTAGCACACGGGAGAATGTCCTACGCAGACATGTCAGTAACTGGCTGCTTTCGCTGTCGGCGTCCTGCCTGGGTCTCGCTCGGGTCGGCTTGGATTAAAGAAGGAAAAGAAGAATGGTAGGCCAATTTGACGGCCGGGTAAAATGGTAAAATGGATGCAGGTTGTGCTCGTCTCCGAAGTGCTCAGTAGTGCCTCCTGTCTGAAAGTTCCCGCAAAATCAGACCAGGGCAGTGAAGGTATTCCCTAAAAGCGTTGGGCCTTTTCTCACACACGTCTTCGTTTGGTCAGGCGCTGGATGACGAGATTCCGGACAGGCGTCTCTCAGCGCTGCCAGTCGTCACAAGGTTCCCCCCATTTGCATGAGAGACCGACTGCCTGTACCTTAGGTAGGTACCTAAGTACGTAGGTATGGGTTTATGGGCTGGCTACCGAGGATCAGCCTGACGGAACGCCTGCAGTGGTAGCGCAAAGTGGCGTACAAGTATTATGGTGTAGATCCAAGGGCAGAATGCGACGTCGCCTATGAAGTTGCATTGAGGTACGGAAAGTGGGAGAGAAAAGGGCGACAGGAAGGATCAAGCAAGGGCTGACCAAGGCTGAACTTCCGTTGAGGCCTGGCGTGGCCCGTGCACCGAGCCGCTGCACTGAACATCAGACTGGCCCCACCCATTCCCAGAGCGGACGAGCCATAGCGCGCGCCCCTGTGCTGCAGGGCTCTCCCGTTTTCTGCTTGCGTGTTTGGCGCGTCGTGTTCTGGAGCTCTCCTGGATTTAGCGTCGCTTGCCGTCTTCTGTGCTCTGTACTACCAGTTTGCAAACGTCGAGCTTCAGCTCTCCGCCTACCAATAATTACCGCTAATTACCTATCGACCTTGTTGTTCGCGGCTTGACCTCCCCGAACGACTCTGCCTCCGAAAACAGCTGCTGCATATTATTCGAACGAGCGCCCAGAAGCTGGTTCTTCCCCTCCGTGCCGTGCTGAACCGAAGCCCTTGTCCAAAAGGGCGACCGCCGATCCTCGAGGCTGTGTGCAAAGACAGATCCGCACTAGGCGTCCTCCTGCCTCTCGTGCAAATCAGCAGACAAGAACGGTTTGGGCTCTTGGTTTAGGGCATCTATGAGCAGGAGACGGCCGCACAGCTAGCACCGCGAAAGATGACGGAGTCGCTGCACAACGCCCCTATAGTGATCGACAATGGCTCGGGCACCATCCGGGCTGGCTTTGCCGGGGACGACCTGCCAAAATGCTACTTCCCTTCGTTTGTCGGGCGCCCAAAACACCTGCGGGTGCTGGCCGGTGCTCTGGAGGGCGAAGTCTTCATCGGCCAGAAGGCGGCGACGGAGCTGAGAGGGCTGCTGAAGATCCGCTACCCACTAGAGCACGGCATAGTGACGGACTGGGACGACATGGAGAAGATATGGGGCTATGTCTACGACGAGGGGTTGAAGACGTTGAGTGAGGAGGTTAGTTGACCCGCAGGCGAGCCAGCCCGCCTGGCCGCCAGATGATAGATGGCTCTGAAGCCTACTTTCTACCGCAAGTGTTTGCTGGGAGCTAACACCCTGGAACAGCATCCAGTTCTCCTGACCGAGCCGCCATTAAACCCGCGGAGCAACCGAGACACGGCCGCCCAGATCCTATTCGAGACCTTCAACGTGCCGGCACTCTACACGTCGATCCAAGCCGTCCTATCCCTGTACGCCAGCGGGCGGACAACGGGCATCGTCTTGGACGCGGGGGACGGCGTCAGCCACGCGGTCCCGGTATACGAGGGCTTCGCCATCACGAACTCGATCCAGCGGATCGACGTGGCCGGCCGCGACATCACCGAGTATCTGCAGATCCTGCTGCGGAAGAGCGGCTACGTCTTCCACACAAGTGCCGAGAAGGAGGTCGTCCGACACATCAAGGAGGCTACAACGTACATCGCGTACGACCCGCGGAAAGAGGAGAAGGAGTGGACTACGGCGAAGCCGGGCGATAACAAGGTCGCCGAGTTCGTCCTCCCTGACGGCAACAAGGTCAAGGTAAGGTGGACAAGGGGCTTGGTCACCCTCGTATGGCGCCAGCGTTTGCTAACGGTTCGCCTTTCGCGGATCAGGTCGGGCCTGAGAGGTTCAGAGCGCCTGAGATCCTCTTCGACCCCGAGATTATCGGCCTCGAATACCCAGGACTGCACCAGATGGTCGTCGACGCCATCAACAGGACGGACCTGGACCTGAGGAAGGCGCTGTACGCGAACATCGTCCTGTCCGGCGGCACCACCCTGACCAAGGGCTTCGGCGACCGTCTCCTGCACGAAATCCGGAAGCTGGCCGTCAAGGACATGCGCATAAAGATCTTCGCGCCACCCGAGCGCAAGTACTCCACCTGGATTGGTGGCAGCATTCTCGCAGGGCTGAGCACTTTTAGAAAGGTTTGTCGCCCGCCCATCTGAAAGACTGGGCATACGTACTAACGGGGTGAGGATGTGACAGATGTGGGTCAGCATCGACGACTGGCATGAGAACCCGGATATCATCCACACGAAATTCACTTGAACTTGAACCCGCTTGGCCCGCAGTGACCCAAGGGACCCAAGGGATCCAAGGGACAAGTATCGCTGTACCTAGACATGACGACCAGGGAGCTTGGCTTACTCCGTACAGAAGGAGGCTGCCGATCCTCCGCCACCTTACTACGTGTTTTTACACAAAATAAAGCCTCACTTTCCTGGATGACCATAACACATACATAACTAGATCAGGTGCCTTACCCTTCTAGGGGGTATGTACGGACTGCGGAGGACGTGTACCTACGGTTGGGGGTTGAGGGGAGATGAGAGGGGGAGGAAACGGCGGTTGGTTGGAGGCGCCATGTAGGAGTTCCTTTTATTACCCCCATTTGTTGGGTATGTAGGTACCTGTAGGTAAATATCTGCTAGGTAAAAAGGCGGTAAAAGGACAACGAGACTTGTTTTGTTTATCGTGGCTGGCCACTTATCGGAGCTGAGAGAAAACCAGAGGAGTAAGCACATCCGGCTGAGGAAGAGACAACGCCGTCGAGCGGCTATCGATGACTTTCTGTGGTTGGTAGGGACCTAAGGGGGTGTGCTAGGCTAGGCTAGTATGTAGTGCAGTGGGTAGCGTCTTATGAGAAAGGGAGGGAATGATACCCAATGCGTTGGGATGCCGAAGTACTATCGAGGTTTGAGCTCCGATGAAGCGTGAGGAGTAGTAGGTGTTTCGACGGGTATTTCTCACAACTTAAGAACTACCGACGGGAGATCTAGAGCCAACACTTCACCGCTCACTTATTATTACCTACATAGAAGCTAGATTCCAGCCAACGACGCCCAAATTCAGGGAGGATGGGGCCTAATAGCGCCCCGTGGCAGTATGGAGATGCGCATCTATGTGGAGAAGCAACCTGACCACGAGGACACTGCGTACTCCACAGCGTGCATGGCGTCTTGACAAATCAGATCCTCAGGCCATCAGGGTTTGTCGCTTTCTTCATAGGGGAAGTCACTTTCCCCCAAGGGTTCCTAGGTAGGCGTAAGTACATACGCAGGTAGCAGCCTATCGCCCCAAGTCTCATTGACTATCTCTTTGCCAGTCGCGGCAAGTAAACAATCACGACTAATGCGGTACGATATGTAGGCACACAACGCATAAGAGAAGACATATTGGGTTCAGTTTAAGTAGATAGTTTCATTAGGATGAACTGTTTTTTTTCTTCTTCTTTTGCCGTTTTCATCTCCATCAGCTCGAGGAGGGGGTATCTTTTTTTTTCTTCTTCATACATACAACCAGAATTCACCAGAAACAAACGCCACGATGTGTGTGAGAGAGAGGCTCAACAATCCCTGGAATCTGCCAGCCAGAGAGCGGGAGAGGAAGGGGAGTGGGACTACCCCCCCCCAAAGCTATTCTCTTCCATCATCGTCGAGATTCCTGTTTGCTCTGAGGTATCCTCCAACCCAACCAATTCCCAGAAGCCCAGTTCCCAAGTCCCCATTCCCCGTTTTCAGTTTCCCGTTTTCCTCCCCCCCCAATAAAAAACTTTTTTCCTGATTTTTTTGCCTCCCAGTTTTGCTTTCTCTCTCACTTCTCATTGCGAGGTTGAAGAATCCCTGATGAACGCCTCCCCCCCTTTATAAAGAGGGGATAGAAAAGACATGGCGGAGGAAGGAACCCCCCTCCCCCATCTGGTCGACGGTGCGACCATGAAAAAGGAACGCTGAAAACGCCTTGCTCGCTTGCTTGCCCGCTAAATGAAGAAAGAAAAAACACACAAGAATACAGATGGTATGGTAGAAGAGATCGAGTCGAGTACATTATGTGATGATGAGGATGAGTAGGGTGGCGGTGGTAGTGGTAGTGGTAGCGGTAGCGGATCCGAGGGGGTAAGGGTAGAGGGAGCCGGGAGGAGCTCTATTTGTGGCCGCTCAGGCGCGCCCAGAAGCCGCTACGGAGAGAGCCGGTGGTGCTGGAGCTGTGGCGGCTGGAGGCATCGCTTTGCTTGCGCTCCTTCTCGGGGAAGCCGACGGCAGCGGGAGATGCAGTAGTGGGGATGACGTTGCCGGCGCCGCCGCGGCCGACGTGGCCCCGGGAGGAGGCGCGCTCGAGCGCCGCCGCTACGGCATACTCCTCCTCGAAGTTCATGGTCTGTCGCTCGGAGGCGGAGTGGGCGTTGCCGGCACCGCCGCGGCCGGAGTAGAAGCGCTGGCTGCTGCCGGCGGCGGCAGACGTGACGGAGGTGACGGGGTGCAGCTTGCTAGGCACGCCCGAGGGCGAGGTCGTCTTCGGGGCGCGGAAGGTGTTGCCCGCCCCGCCGCGGCCGGAGTGGGTGTAGGCGTTCTGGGCCACGGTGGGATGCGGCTCGGTGATGGTGAAGATAGACATGGCTGATGGCACGACTGGTGGTGGCTTAGCTCGGGTTCGATGAGGAGTCGTGGTATTGTAGCGGAAGGCGCTGAGAGTTGTGCTTGCCCTCGACGCGGTTGACTAGCGAGAGGGGAAAGATATGACTCCGAGGAGAGAAGATGATCCAGGAAGCGTTCAAGGGGGGGGGTGGTCCAGACCGTCGCCGACGATCTCGAGGCTGATAGTTGGTGTGACTAGTGGTACTCGAACAGCAGCGGATAGCAGCGATCCTTTTCTGGGTGTTCCCGGTATGTGTAGATGGCGGTTGATCGTCCCATATATTCTGGCAGGTGAGGGGGGGTCCGCCAGGAAGGAGGGAAAGGGCTTATTATACCCGTCTGGCAAGGGGAAGGGGGAAGAAAGGAATGTGTCACAATGGAGGCCACTACTGCGGCAACGGGAGACCAGCTTAGTCTTCCGCTTCGTCAGGGGGTGGAGGATGGGGAAGCGCCATCTAGTCGCGGATCACGCTCCGGAGGCAGATGGGACAGATGGAACACGTCAGACAAGGCCGGGCGGCCAAGAGCAGAGAGAAGGGGATGGAGGGAGGGATGGAGGGAGGGACGGAGCCGCTGGGGAGGCTTCCTCCAGTCTGCGGCGATCCCAGGTACGCAGCAACCGAGTACCCCCAGGTCGCACCCGTGTGCCCGCTGCCCTCTGAGTCCACTTAGCCTTGGTGACTCCGCCATGTCTCGCCTCGCGAAGACGAAGAAAAATATTTTCTGTCCGGTGGGACAAGGCGACGGGCAGCTCGCTTGCAGGAAAGCCTCCACCGAGCGATGGCAACGTCAAGTGGATGACGGGGTTGGCGACGGGGCGGCCGGCCTCGGTTTCTGGCAGCCCGTGCCAGGGAAAAAAATGAGAAAAACCAGCAGACCTCGACACCACGCCGGCCACTCTGGGCGGGTATTCGCTGGGACCGGGCGCTGGGTGGGCGCTGGGGGACGCTGGGGGCGCTGTGCCCAGCCGGCGCTTAGCAGTTAACGGCAACCGGCCAGGGCATTCAGGGCGCTGGTGGCCCCGCCGGGGCGCCGCGTGATGCTGCTGAACCGCCGCCGTCCACCCCCCGAAGATGCGATTTCGTAAGGAGAACTGCTGGAAGCGCCTAGGGGAAATGGGCGGTGCCGTAATGGCGGCATCACGGGGCTCACCAGAGCCTGGTTTCTCGTACATAATCGTTACCCCATCGATTGCTTCCCCCGACGCCCCGGCTGTTCCAGCTGTTAGTCACGAACTTTCCACCTCCACCGGGCTGCCAGTACCGCCGTCTGCCAATTTGGCTGCGGCCGGTACCTGCTGGGGCGGACGCACCATGCAAGGGACAAACCACCGTCGCGCAACCATCATCGCCTCACTTCTGCGGTGGGCGGCGGAGCAGGAAGGCATTCCTAGCTGGTGGATTTCGCCATCCGTCGCGAAGTCGCCCGCCGTCCCAGCGCCGGCTGGCACCATCGCGTTTCGCACTCACGTCACGCCCTGGAGCGCCCCGGTCTGATTCGACGTCTTTTCTAGTCCGCGCCCTCCTTTTTTTCTCCTGGCATGACCCGTCGCAATCGATGATGAGATGGCTTGATCCACCATGCTGCTGGCCGTCATTTCCAAATCTTTGCGCCGCCTCTATTCTTGGGCGTCTCCGCGGAGCCGTTTCCGTTCCTGCTATTTGCCAGACCGGCCGAGCTCTGCTTCTGCTCCTCCACCGGCTTGCTTCCACGGCTTGCTGTTCTTCAGCCCCTGAGCCCCCAACGGCCGCTCATGTCCTCGGAGTACTCGAAAGTAAATGACAGAGACAGGGAGGCAGAGGCCAAAGGCAGCGGGGAAGCTCCTTCGTCAGCAGGCCGAGGCGATCGATCGCACACTAACGAAGCCGACTCCGTCCACAACCTGGGAGTTGTCAGGATTACCCCATGATCTTCATGATCTAGCCCGTACCTATTTCGCGGAAAAGTATTAGCGTGACGGGCCCCGGCTTCAGATGCCCGTCCGCCAACACGTCTAGTTCACAAAGCGCAAAGCTGCTAAGACGAAAGACACCTCTTTGGGCTTGCTTTCCCCGCACGTGTACCTGGGCGGGCGGGGCACTTTACGAAAATTCTCCTTAACGACCTAACAGGTGGCTCTGCATTAGCCATAAGACGACAGCACAGTACCTAGGCGGTGAGGGCGTACTTTGTAGGCCCGGTGACTCGTAGAGGCGGAGGTGGCCTCACGGTGCTGGCCCTCAATAAAAAAAATTCTGTCAAAAAACCTGCCCAAGCGGCCGAGCGGCTGGCTGCGGCAAAAGCATCTTTTCTTCGGCCAAATCTACCCACTGAGCCTCGCCCCAACAGCGCTCTACCGCCCCGCGACTCCGACATCGCTCTCTTTTTGCAAGCCTTCCACATCAGCCATCTGGTGACGAAGCTTCGTCTTTTCAGCTACTCCAGTTCCCGACGAACAGCCCGGGCTGGACTGGGCGTAAAGCTTTCCATTCAATGTCGTCAGATACTTACACGTGGGCGGCCGACTCCTCTCTCCAGGAGGTTCGCCCGTACGGACTACCTCCAAGCAGGTGCTTGGTACCTACTATGTTACCTACCCCTCAAAAGCCCACCAGATGCTACATCCGCCGCTACCTTCCATGTTACCCTGCTAGGCCGGCATGCACACCATTACGTACAATGTACGCCCCTCCCGAAGCCACCTCCTACTGCGCAGAATGGTGCAACCCGTAGGAGCTACTAATTACCTAATCGAAGGCTAATTCTCACCACCGGTTGCTATCCTCGGAAAGCCAAGCAACAGCTCAACTAGATGGCAAGTCCGTCCGACACGCTCCACAAGGTCGGTGCTTCCCACCCCGTCCGTCTCCTGAAGTGCCGAATCACCCATTCCATCCAGCAGAGCCATTCGACCGGTTCATCACGTCAGCTATCGTACGTAGTAAGCTTCAGGGATATATATAGGTAAATTTTGCACTGACGTGATGATATTCTCTTACTGACTGGAGGCACTGGAGGAGTTGTCTCTTTAGCGGGAAGCAGTTTCAGGGGCCTTGACATCAGCAAGGAGCCCGGGCTGAGTAAGGTACACAGGGAGGCGCCCAATGACCTGGCTGCCACCCAAAAGACTCGGCGGCACTGAGATCTTGGCGTGCTGTCTTTGATGCGGGTCCGTCTCCCTTTCCTTTCACTTGACGGAAACTTCCGAGTGCATGTGTGTAAAATACCGGCCACACGGGGGGTTGTCCACTGAATTGTCTCCGGGATTCCCTCTCAAGATATCTGCACAGGCCGAACTCTCACGAAAGTAGGTATACTCCCCATGGCTGGCCTGCCCTGACTTAGAGACAGACACCCACGGTTGCTTCCAGCCTAGTCGCGTGGCCGTTTGATACAAATGAGGCTATTTCACGACGCTCCAGTCGCCGCACCCTCGTCATTCCTGCTACACAGCATGTGCGTTCTGCTCCTAGTATTCCGGTCTGGCGGTCTGGGCCTACACCGACCGTGAACGCAAAGCGAGCCATACTGCAGACGACTCCCACATGTGGTCGGCAGAGTGGAACATAGACACGATGGAAAGCCCCCTAGTTATCATGAGAGGCGGCGAGGGCTGGGACGGACCTCGGGGCCTTCGTCGGTAGGCCCCTGACCGATACGGGTTGGGCAGGAAGGCCTAGCCCAAGCGCGACTTACATGGGCATTGTGGCGCCGAGGAAAAGTTTTTGGACTCCCGAGAGGGCCTACCTATCTACCTAAGGTTAGACCCGCCCACATCGCCAACCAAAGAACCGGTAGAAGAAGCCAAGGCACCTAGTCAGAAAGGACATCACCAGCTAGCTCTGGATATAAGGCAGCACATATTTCCCTGCTTTGTGAACTCCGGACTGCCAGCTCCGCTAAGCCAAGCAGCATTGGGCAAAGGAATCGTGAGGTCGAGATATGGCCGTCCATCCTACCCATTCGACGGAAGGCCATCTGTCACCGCACCGGGGTGAGTGGGCCTCTGAACGCTCATCGCACCCGCACGGCCTAATTCCAAGAGACGATACTAGGTCCTAGGTACTTTAAGGTACATGGGGCGTATCGATTTCTAAAGCGACTCTATCCGGGGCACGAAAGCAAGGGGCGTCGTCTTCACTTCTTGAAGCACATGACGGCGTATCTAAACGTCCCGTTGGAGTAGCCCCTCCTCATGGCCCGGAAAGCCTGGAGAAAGGCGATGCCGTCGCGTCCCTGGCTGAAGGCGAAGGCCCACAGGTTTGGGTTCTGCACGAGCCGCCACGATATATCCCTAGCGAGGCGAGAAAGAACAAGGAAAAAGCCGGGTGTAAGCCGATGTTGCACGTGCACTTAAACGGAGAAAGGGAGAAGGACGGTACTAGGATGCGTCGGGCAGGTAAGGGGGCCATACCACGTCTTGGAGACATCCTTGCTGACGTCCTTGGGCTCTGCAACCACCTGCAGTCCCGCAGCGGTGGCGTACTGGACGTATTCGGCCTGCGTGGAGAGCGGCGGGAGAAGCATCCCGTCTTCAATAGACTTGATGTCGTTCTCGAACTGCTGCTCGGTCAGGTCTTCCGCCTTGAACCAGTCCGCCAGCACCAGCTTGCCGCCCTTCCGCAGCACCCTCTCTGCGTTCCGGAAGAACAGCGGCTTGTTGGGGAAGTGACTCAGCGCCTCGCTGATCCAGACGATGTCGAAGCCGCCAGCATCGCCCGCAAAGAACTCGCCCATCTTCTCGGCGTCGAGCTCGATGAATCGGACCTTCCCCTTTCCCAGCTTCAGGAACCCATCCCCACCACCGAGATCCGCGTTGGTGTCGCCGTTAGTGCGTCCCTGCGATCCTGCGGCCTCCTCCTTGAGCTCGCCCGCCTTCCCCTTGCTGAGCCGGGTGGCGATCTGGACCTGCTTGCCCGAGATGGTGATGCCGGTCACGGCACAGCCTTGGTTGATGGCAAGGTAGCGTGCCGTACCGCCTATGCCGCATCCTACGTCTAGGACCCGCGGGGGGGAGGAGCCCTCATTCCCGTCCGCTTCGGCAACTTTGGAGATGTTCAGGAGCAGCTCGATCAAGCCGACTTGGGCCTCTTCCTTGCTATCTCTCGCCTTGGACTCCTCTGTCGGCCAGTATCCGTGGTGGATGTGCTCGCCCCTTTTTTTTTTTATAGGAGTCAAATCCCCACACGATCAGCTACCAAGGTCACGGGGCGGCAGGAGAAAGGGGGGCACGTGACGTTGGTGGTGCAACCGTCGCGGTACAGCTGGGAGGCATCGTCGCGTCGGGCTCTATCTCCGCGCCGATTTTTGGGAGGGTCGTGCCCTTGTGTGGAGCCACATACCAGAGGCTGAGATAGTAATCGCTGGCCAGGTCGTAGTGCAGCTTGATTCTGTCCTTGAGGGCCTGCATCGTGGTGTGGGCAAGCCCTAAGGGCGTGTCGTACTGTTTGCTGAGCTCGGAGGACTCTCCTGTGCCCGCCGTTGTTGCCGCCATTGTTGTCGGTACTGCCGGGGCTGATTGAACTGGGAGAGGGAGAGGCAGAAAAAAGAGAAATGTCTGGAGACCGAGAACCTAAAGGTTGAGAGATCTAAAGCTTGCCCGGGCGTGCGATGGTGTCGTCGGTGAAGAAGTGGAAAAACGTAAGTGCACGGATTACGGAGTACGGAATACGGAGCATCGTTGATGGTACGGATACGCAGCGGATGGTACGGATACGCAGTGGAGGACGCTAAGTCGGGTCGAGAGCTCAGTGCTGCTGCATCTTTCCGCGCCCCTGGGTCTCGCGTCGCCGAGCCGCGCAGATCGGAATCCCCACTCTGGCCCGACACAAATCTCAAATCTTTCGGTCCTGACTGAAACCGCATCCAGCAGCCGTCAGTCATGCAGTGCCTGCTATTTGTGTGGGGCGGTACTGTCGTCTGTCGCCCCTTCCTGTCGCCCCTTCTCTGCCTGGTTGGGACGCCGTGCATGTGACGGGAACGGGAGACCGCCGTCGGGACGAGGGCCGAAATCCGGACACGGCACCGGAGCCGGGGCGCGGGCTGACCCGTGCAGCCTCCAATTCCCAGCGTTGGGGGGGAGCAATCGGGTAAGGACAGAGGCCGGCCGGCCCGGGAGGGCCCCCGCTGATCCGACCGTTCAATACCCGTCCCCGAGAGCCCGAGCCGGACGGGGATCTTCGAGAGTGTCACTTCAGCATCTTATGGAGGGGTCGTCGAGCACTTATGCAATTGGGCAGTGTAGGTAAGTTACCAGTGATTACATACATTACCAGTGATTAGATGTATTCAAGCTGTCGACGGACTCCAGTTGCTCAGATGGGAGGGTGGCGACTACGGCGGCGATCGACAGGGCGAATGATGAATGAATATGCTGTGCGGCCGCGGCATGCGTGGGAGCATAATTTTGTTGGGGCAGTCGGTAGGTGCGTACGTAGCTCTTGTCGAGGCAGGTGGCGGCGGCTGGTCATTGCCTACGTAGGTATGCTGACAGCGTTGAGGGCGCTGTTGATGATCAGTGCGCTGGCCACGTCATGTCCCAGCGCAGGGAGTACGGCGTGATGCTATGCATGTCTGAGACAGTAACACGCTCCGAAAACGCCGTCGGCCTGTCCACCCAGCTACCAGCCTCCGGCTACCTCCTCGAACTATTGACTATTGACCGGCTCCGCCACATCCACCAATGGTTCGAGCACGCCTTCACGTCCAACGAATCGATATGCCGCCAATTCGCGTTCTCTTCTTCTTACGGCGTTGCATAGCGCGTCGTATACTGCCCCACGCAGAAGACAGGGAAGGCCGCTAGGAAGGACTCGAACAGTCTGCGATCTGTCACTTGGACAAAGGCACGCTGCATAATCCGACGTTTCGAAAGCGCGACCGGCCGTCCCGCGAGTATACCCTTTATGTATTCTACCTCGGACTTAGCCGCGGGGCCGAGGACGGTACGTGTTCTGCTCGTACTGCTGCAGAGGGAAGCAAGGCTGCCACTGTGGTCAGATGGCGGTGCAGCTGCGGAAATCCCAAAACGACATGGCCAATTGCGTCAGCCATCTCCATCACGGGCGACCTCCGCGGCGGCCCATCTGCCAACCGGAATGGAGAGACACCGAGAGGGCCCCTCCGGGTCTCCTTCGGGTTTCCTTCGAGGAAGCGTCTTCGGCTGACGAGAGGACGGCGGCGATCGCAGGCAAACATGGTCGGCCACGCGCACCGAGCGATGAAGTCACGATAGCTGTCTGCTGGACCCCTACCTTGGCCGAGCTTGGCATGTACTGGGGGTTCGGATTATGGAGAGAGCGCCAAGACGAGATCGGCCAAGCCAAGGGAACCACCTGCCAGGCACCCACTGGCTGGCACCCAGGCCAAGGCTCGCTAGGGCTCGCCACTGCCGCCGCTGCGTAATGCGGCGCTGCGGCGTGTGCTGGAGGCGTCCCGGGGTCTCCGCTGGGCGTCGCCATCGCCCACTCAGTGCAGCCTGAAGGTGCCGTCAAAGGAGGAGCCCATCCACCAGTGAGCGGCCGCGAACCCACGACAACCCTTGCTAAAGCTGGTTACAGCCGGTCAACAGGTGCCGGAAGATCCCTCGAAATGATCCCATGGCATCCTGCGACATCTGGCCTGAAAAGGCCGCCTGTCTGCATTTCCACGGACGTAATAAAAGGCAGCTCTTATGCCCAGACCCTCCCTCTCTTCCCTTTCCCGACCCTTCCGCTGGTCCGTCTGTCTGTCAGTCTGTCCGCCAGTTGCGCCGAGAAGGCTTCTTTTCGTGTTTCCTACCCATCTACCGCCAAACTCACACGGTTGAGCTGCCCAGCAATCGCCGAGCTCTCGCCTCCTCTTCCTCTTTCCCAGAGATATCGAGAACGCCCGCTCTCCGTCGGCGGCAGGGCTCCTGGAACGAAACGCCCTCTGCCTGTCAATTCCTGTGAAGCCTTTGACTGGCCCAAACGGCTATACGTCCTGGTCTGCCGCGCGCTTCCCCAGTTAACCTGGTGCGCTAAAAATCTACCCGGCGCTCACCACCTTTCCACCGGGCCCTTGTCAGCGCCCCACCTGCCGCAGGTGAGCTCAATTCCTCACCACTCGTACCCCTGTCGAGACGGCCACCAGAGACGAGGCCAAGCCCAGGGCCGGTGTTGGCCAGCATTGGCTAGTGGCCCAGGACAGCGACCTCGAAACAAACGAGGTGACCGTGGCCGTCGTACATTGTCGCAATTCTTTGCGTGGCAGACCGTCATGCGAGGAAGATTTAAAGAGATGTGTAACCTCCAACGAGGGAGTCCGAGGCCGAAAGGGCTACTGCTACTAGGTAGCTGTCCTAGTTGCCGGCGAGCGAGCACACCTGAACGCGGACAAAGTCTTTCTTTGCCTTTTCCTCTTCTCCTCTCCCCTTCCCAACAAGCAGGGCCACTGCAGGTCATGGCCTTTACTGTTCTTGCCACTACTTGAACTTGAACTTGTTTCCTTTGTCCTCAGCTTTCGAACGTATATATCTGCGTGGGGTTCAATTCTACCCGTCTCGGGAGGGGCATTCTGAAGCCACGGCCTTCTTCGCCCTCTATTTCTTGATCGTCCTCTTCGTCCTCGGTCTACAAGAAGAAGACAAAAACGTCCGACTAAGACAACATGGGCATATTCGGCAGATCCCGAAATAATACGTGGGACACGGGCGAACACATGAGCTCCATCCACATCCCCCACAGCCCGAACAAGATCCGGCCCCGGAGCCGGGACACGGGCTTCCCGGAGCCGTTCTGCGGAAGTAAGTTACCTCCTCCGCGAATGTTCGGGGCCATCATGCCTTCATAGCTGGGCACGTAAATACAGATGCCCACGAGCTGGACGTGTATTAACATACAGTGAGTACAGCCGGTAACACAACCCTGCCGCATCCCGACGCCAACCTCTCGCCGGATGCGTGCATCGGCGCCGACGATGTCTCGGTGGCCAAGGTGCTCCACCGGTCACGGCACACCTTCCTAGCCAAGGAGAAACGCACCATCAGCCACGGCAAGATCGCCCCGGAGATGCGGCACATGCACGGCGACCACCACGGCCGCCTGAGCGACGAGGAGGGCCACCACGACGAGTCCCCCTTCTCGCCGTTGCTGTCGCGCCGCCGGAGCCCCTCGGACATTATAGTCGCACCCGCATCGTCGGCGTCGGCTGCTGCGGCTGCAGCGCCGGTTGACGTGCCCGGCGGCTCGCCGTCCCTGTCCAACCACGACGAGATGGCTATGGCCGGCCGGCCATCGACGTCGTCGTCGTCGGGCCACGGCGGCGACGAGGATCGGCGGTTGCACCCGCCCGAAATCGAGAATCGGAGCGGCGTGCTGCGGAAGTTGGGCTTCCACCACAAGTAGGCCTTGGCTGGAAGACCTCCGTTCTGTCAGTCGTCGTCTCCGCCTCGTCTGTCTCCTCCGCCTCACCCTCCTCCTCGCCGTCAGGCCTCTCTATCCCTCAAGCAACGGGAAAAGGAGGTTTGAGGCCGCGGTGGGAGAGGACAGGGTGTCGTTTTTAGCATCCCCTCTTTATCTCTTGCCCCGCGTTTTTTTCCGTTCTTTTACAATTACAACCAAGACTACACTCAGCCTTATCTTGTGGCAACACAATTGGAAAATCTGGCTCTTTTTTTTTTTTTTTAAAAAAAAAAAAGTTCTTTCTTCTGCTTATCGGCAATTACTGTCTCTTTAATACGTACTGAAATTAAGCGCGGAGTTTTAGGAGGCATTGGAAAACAGGCCAGGCCGCACTCGTTTTTTACTCTCGTTTTTTTTTTTTTACTTGCTTCTGCAGTGGAATGAGATCTCGAAAAGTTGTGAAATCCCTGGCACTATGGGGCGGATCCATCTTCGTTGTCCTACACGCTGTCCCGCCGTTCTTTACTCCTGTTTTCCTTGTCAACCACTGTTATTGAGGTCAGACGTGGAGGGTAGGGGCTGTTGCGAGGAGATGCGGTGTATGGTTCATCTAGTACAAGTTGTAGCCACACCACGATGACACTCATTGCTGGTCGTGGAAGTAAGACGTGCTTGGATAATTAATCCTGCCTATTTGGTATGAATCTAGGTGCTAGATACCTAGGTGGCTTCCCGCTGGTAAAGATCAAGCAACCGTTCAGAATATGGAAGGCAGCAAAGGGAAAAAAGAGCATTCGCATTCAGCGTAAATCTCATGATGGACGCTAACGATGCAGCCCATCTCGCCGATTCCTTGTTCCCGAGAGATAGACGTGGATATCCCTCAGGAATCAAAGTGCCAGTACAAGCAGCATGCAGATCGAATAGCCGTTCCCCATCCCCCGTTTCATTCTTCCACCCCAGTTGTCTCGCGCCCCGCATCCTCATCCTCCGCCTAGCTGCCCCGGTAGGTGGTGTAGCTGTAGGGGCTGAGCAGCAGCGGGACGTGGTAATGCTGGCCCGGCTCGACGCGGAAGGAGACGACCACCTCGGGGAAGAAGGAGGGGGTGCCGGAGGCGGCGTAGTAGGCCTCCGTGTCGAAGCGGAGCGTCCACCGGCTGGTCTTGGTCGTGCTGGCGCTAACAGTGGCGCTCGCCTCGACGGCGCCGAGCACGTCGTCGAGGGTGTAGACGGGCACCTCGCCCGAAGCGTTGTCGGACGAGTAGGGAAGCCAGGTGAGCACGCGGCCGTCGTCGTCGGTCTGCGACTCGAAGGTCGGCGTGGCCTGCGGCTGGCCGTGGTGCGTGGGCGGGTCGCGGGTGCCGATGCCGGTGCCGGCGTCGTGGTGGTCGGGCGCCAGCTCGAGCTTGACGCGGACGCCGCGCGCGGGGCGGCCGGCGGCTGTGTCGAGGACGTGGCAGGTGATGCGGTCTTTGGCGGGGGACGCCGAGGGGATGGGCTGCGCGGGCGCCATGGTGGGAAGAGGACTCGAGAAATTAGTAGTCGGGGTAGCTTAACAACCGGGTCCGTTTCTCGTGGGTAGAAGGATGGAGATGGTGAGAGAGATCCGAAGACTGAGAAGTGTCCACGAAGGAGAGATCTTTCTGAGGTATCCGGCTTGCGAAGGTGACGATGACCTGGGCAAGTCGAGAGAAACGAAGAGAGAAAGAGAGAGAGAGAAAGAAAGAGAGAGTGAGAGAGAGAGAGAGATGGACCAAGCTCAAGCCCAAGCTCTCATTGATTTTGGTTTGTTTCGGGAGCTGCGGAAAAACTCAATTTGAAGAGGAGGTGGGCAGAAAAAGGAAGCAGGAAGCAGGCAGAGGACAGAGCAAGTCGAGCTCTTGAGACCTTGTGAGAGTGCGGCTGGGCTGCACAGCCTCCCTACATGTGCCTACCTGGCTGGGTAGTACACCTCACTTAGTACTCAGTGGAAGGATGCTTTGTGTTTGGTGAGGTGCTGGTGAACCCCGCCCCCGCCAACGAGAGCGAGCAGAAGGGTCCTTGTGACCAGGAGTCCCTCTAGGTTGTGTCCAAACGGTGAGGCCGCAAAAGCGCCTGGAGGATCCCGAAAACGTAGGTGCCGCAAGCACAAGCGTTACCTGGAGGGAGGGCTAAAAGCAGAATTGTTCAGGTATAGGCAGGCAGCAAACAGGAAGCCCGTGATCGTCACCGCTAGCCTGGAATGGCGGGGTCGAAGCTGGGAGAAGCTCCGTTGAGTCTCTCGCTGGGGGCCCCTGTTCCCCACCCGCCACCTACCGCCATCCACCACCTGCCGCCCTGCCTACTCCGTCCACCCCCCGAGTAGAGCACCTACAGGTGCGATTATTTGCAGCACATACCTTACCGACCTGGATGACGTTGCGCCGTGGCACTAGCCACCTGCCTGTGTACGTATCTTGACCTCGCCTCGAATGCCCGTTCCAACCATCGTCTCTGGATAATCGACGCCTGGCTGCCCGAGGAAAAGAAGGCAAGATGTCGACGACGACGACGGTCATCGACGCGGACGACGTGTTCGAGCCGACGCTGCAGACGATCCTGGACCAGCGCACGCTGCGGTGGATCTTCGTGGGCGGCAAGGGCGGCGTGGGCAAGACGACGACGTCGTGCGCGCTGGCGATCCAGCTGGCGCGCGTGCGGCGCAGCGTGCTGCTCATCTCGACCGACCCGGCGCACAACCTAAGCGACGCCTTCGCCCAGAAGTTCGGCAAGGAGGCCCGCCTCGTCGACGGCTTCACCAACCTCAGCGCCATGGAGATCGACCCCAACGGCAGCATCCAGGATTTACTGGCCGGCCAGGGTGAGGAGGGCGGCGCCGGCGCCGGCGTCGGCGACGGCAGCGGCGGGGGGGCCGACGGGGCCGGCGGTCTGGGCGGTATGGGCGGCATGATGCAGGATCTGGCCTTCGCGGTAGGTGTCCCGGGGGGAGGCAGCACGCCGTTGCGCAGAAACACTAGCTTGCTGACCGGCTCACGGACGGGCTAGATCCCCGGCATCGACGAGGCTATGTCCTTCGCCGAGGTGCTCAAGCAGGTCAAGTCGCTCTCGTACGAGGTCATCATCTTCGACACTGCGCCCACGGGCCACACGCTGCGCTTCCTACAGTTCCCGTCTGTGCTGGAGAAGGCGCTGGCCAAGGTGTCGCAGCTGTCGGCGCAGTACGGGCCTCTCCTCAACGGCTTCCTCGGCGCCGGTGGCGCCGGCGCGAGCCCGCTGCCCAACGGCATGAACCTCAACGAGATGATGGCCAAGCTGGAGTCGCTGCGCGCGACCATCGCGGAGGTGAACGCGCAGTTCAAGGACGAGGCCCTGACCACGTTCGTGTGCGTCTGCATCTCCGAGTTCCTCTCGCTGTACGAGACCGAGCGCATGATCCAGGAGCTCGCCTCCTACGGAATCGACACCCACTGCATCGTCGTCAACCAGCTGCTCTTCCCCGCCCGCGGCAGCACCTGCGAGCAGTGCAACGCCCGCCGCCGCATGCAGAAGAAGTACCTCGACCAGATCGCCGAACTGTACGACGAGTTCAACGTCGTCCGCATGCCCCTGCTCGTTGAAGAGGTCCGCGGCAAGGACCGCCTCGAAAAGTTCAGCGAGATGCTCATCCACCCCTACGTGCCCCCCGATTCCGACGTGTGATATGGCGAAGAGGCACTAGGGGGAGGTGAGGGGGGGGACATGGCTACTAGAGGCGTTTTGCGTACATACATACAGGTACTTACATGGGGAAGCGGGAATGCAATAAAAGGGGTGACGGGGCTGTTTAATGAAAGACCGAAGACCACGAACGAGCTCTATCTTTCCTCACGCATTGTCAGCCCATCGCATACATACATAACTACGGGTGAGGTGCATGCGCGCGCGCGTGTGTGTGTGTGTGTAGTGGATGAGGTGCAGTAGATAAGTCCAGTGGGAATGCGTATGAGGTAGTTCACTCAACGTCAAAGTCCTATCAGATCCCAACTTGTCCACCGCCTAAGTACTCGGCGGTCTTCTAGACATACCAGACGTAATGGTTTCGAGTGAAGCACAAGTATAGCTGAGCAGTCTGCGCGTGATGCGGTATTGATTGATCTCCTGATACCCTGTACTCTAGCACAAGCCGAAGCCGTCCCCATTGCCCCCGTGGTAGGTACACGTCTTATATACATACATACACCCCCCTTTCCTCCGTCGTTATCCGTCCTTTACTAGGGAAAAACGGAAGACTCTAATTGCCTCTGCCCGAAACGCCTGTCTGCCTGCCTGTCTCCCTGCCTGTCTCCCTGCCAGCCTGTCTCGCATTTCCTGTCTTGCTCGCCTCCCCTGCCAAGCCCAGCAGCCATGTGCGTGTCGATGTCGTCGTAAACCGGAAGGCTCCAACCGAAAAGGTCCAGAAGCGACACTTCTCTCTCTGTTGGCCCCCCGATGATGATGGATGCCACCGCCTCTTACTAGCTTTTGCCCTTCCGTTCCTTTCCTTGCCATATGCCTTGGTAGTATGCCAATAACGAAACCGGCCGGCCTGCCGGCCTGCCTGCCTGCCTGCCTCCTTGTCCCTGCCAGGTCGATCATCCAACGAGAAAATCAAGAGCGAAAAAGAAGAAAAGTAGAGAGAGAGCGAGAGTTGAGGGGAGATCAGAAAAGCTGATGCGATGATGAGGGATTGGGATGCCGATCCTGATCCTCCCCTGACCCGGAGGGCCAGTTGGTACTCCGTCCATACGACGATAGACGGAAAGGCGTAGTTGTGACGAAAATGATGAGGAGACGAGGGAGGGGGAAGTGGGTGAGAGGGGGTGACGACTTTCTTCTCTTTTTTTAAAAAATTATTTTTTTCAGGTTTTTTTTCTCTTTATATTTCTTTATATTTGTTATAGCTCGCGGTAGTCGCTAGGGCGCACCCTCTTCTGGCGGTTGTTGTGGCGGTGGGGATTGACGGGCTTGCGGAAGTAGGCGTCGTCCTCATTGCCCTGCTGCGCGAACTGCCCCATCCGGTTGTGGTTCTGACCGCCCGGGTGGAAGCCGAACCCGCCGGCGCCGGCACCGGCATTCGGACCACCGCCGGCCCCCACGAGAGGTCCGTGTCCGCCGACACCACCAGCACCGCTGCCTGATCCGCCTCCTCCGTATCCGCCTCCGTTGGGGCCACCGGGCCCGCCCCAGCCCTGGTTGGCCATGCCCATGGGCGGAGGCGGGAAGCCGCCGGGGTTCATGTTGTTGAAGCCATTGCCCATCATGGGGTTCATCATGGGGTTCATCATGCCCATGTTCATATTGGGCATGTTGGGAAAGTTGGGCATGCCCATCCCCACCATCCCGCTCATCATGGGCATCCCCGCAAAGGGCATCATGGGCAGGCCCATGCCGGGCAGTCCGGGCATTCCGGGCATGCCGGGCATGCCGGGCATGCTGGGCATCCCGCCGGCCATGCCGTTCATCATCTGCTGCATCATCTGCTGCTGCTGCTGCTGCTGCTGCTGGAGCTGTGCGTTTTCCTGCGCCTTCTGCATGGCCTTGGGCGCCTTGGGGATCTTGGGGTTCTCGGCGGCATCCTCGGCGGGCCGCTTCTTCGAGACCTGCGAGTCGGCGTCGGATGTCGGCGTGGTCCCGCCCGCAACGGCGGCAGCAGTACCGGTCGTGGGCGCCGCGATCGTGCCGGACCTCTGCGACGCCTCCGCCGACGGCGACTTGGCCGAGCGCGGCGACCCCGGAGACCTGGACGCGTCCTTCTCGTCCGCCGTCTCGCCCGTCGTCGCCGCCGCCGCCGCCGCCGCCGAGGTCGCTGCTTCTGTCGACGCCCCCGGGGTGGTGACGGCGGTAGCCGTCGGGGTCTTGGGCCGGGCGTCGTCGCCCCTCTTGGCTGCCTCCTTCTCCTCCTGGTAGGCCCGGATCTTGCGCTCCATGTCGTCGTCTACCTTGAGATCGTCGATCAGCACGCCCTCGGTCTGGCAGCCCGGGCAGACGAAGTCGCTCTCGATGAGAGCATTGGTAATGCAATCATTGCAGTACGTCTTCCCGCAACACGGAGTCTTCATTGGGTCTATGAATAGCTTCTTGTCGATGGAGCACTCCAGCCCCCTATCCTGCAGCGCCTTGTCCGCCAGGGCCGCCACCTCCTGGGCGGCGGCGCCTGACTTGGTCTTGGCCTGGAACTTCTCCCACGAGGCCTTGTCCGGCTCAGCAATAACGAAGTCGCCGTCTGCATTCACCATGACGCCCGAGGGGGCCTTGGCGTCGTCGTCGCCGGCCTGGGCCAGCACCGTGGCCTTGTCCACGGTCTTGAGGAACGACTTCGGGATGCCGGTCGTCCGCTTCACCCGCGGTCGGTTGTCGTACTCGGGGTTGTCGTTGGTAGGGCACAGCTGGATCCAGTGGCCCTTCTCGCCGCACCGGTAGCAGATGTAGCCGTTGGGCGGGTCGTGGTCAGGCACGTTGTGCGGTCGCCTCGGCGCGCCACCCTTATAGACGGGCGTTTGACTGAGGGGACGGAATGCGCGTTAGCAGCTGGAAGAGAAGGGGAAGAGAAGGGGAAGAGAAGGGGAAGAGAAGGGGAAGAGAAGGGAAGAGAAGGGGAAGGGAAGGGGAAGAAGAGAAGGGGAAGAAGAGGGGGGGAGGAAGAGGAGGGGAGGAAGAATGGGAGGAAGAAGGGGAGGAGACAGAGCGGGACGTACTGCGACAACTCCTCCTGCTGGGCGTTCCACTGCTCCGACTGGGCGGCGAACATGGCCTCCAGCTTCTCTTCTTCCGTCATGGCGTTGTTCATCTGCGCAATGGCATTCGACGCCGCTTTGGCTGTCGCTTTGGCCGCCTGTTCTCTCCGCGACGCGTTCTTTGCGTTGACCGGCATCTTGCCGGATACATATCTGGCTGCGCGCCCGGCGCCGGGCTTCATAGGCGGCAGGCGGCGGGCGATGACGGTCGTGGACCGGGGGATGATGGTGGTGTCGTCGTCATACTCTGGAGAAAGCTGGTCAGTACGGCGCGCAGGCAGAGAGGGGGGGGATATGGTATGTCTCGGCGCTGTCTGTCCTTACCTTCTTTGCCGTCCTCGGTGTAGATGGCCAGGTCGAAGTCTGTGCCGTCGCCAAGGCCGCTCTTGATGATGATGTCGCGCTTCAACTCGAAGACGGAGATGCCGGTCCCGTCGAACTCCACCCGCGTCGGCTCCTTCTGCGACTTGAACTTGAAATATACGGACGACGTCATTGTGAACAGCGGACGGCAAGACGGGCGAGTGATGCCTTTACACGCCGGAGGTTGATAGCGTTGAGCGGCACAGGCTGTGGCACGGAGGCGCTCTCGGAGGGGAAACCCTAGCTTACAGAATCCCCCCGAGACGGTAATGCCAGGATGGTATGGTTGTTGATGTTGTTAGACCTAATATTCGTGTGCTGAGTGTCCAGCGCGGACGCGTCTTGCCTGCATAAAATATGAAGGATGGGGGAGTCGGATTTGGAGAGGGAGATGATGGTTTGTTTTCCTTTTTCTTCGCTGGGCAACCGTCGTTCGCTCTCTTTTCTGCTTGCTCTTTTTTCGCCGGTTCCCCTTTCAGATTTTTTTCCGCAAACGGTGGGAAGAAAAGGTCAAATCAATTCTGATTGTACTCAAAAGAACAATAGAACCCTCCCGGCCCTGAATAGGAAAAATAAAGGAACAATACAAAGCCCGGGAAGCAACCAAAGCGGTGACCCAACCACAACAAGGGCTCAGAATCCGAGTGACCTCCTCCTCAGATCCGCCTCAGCACCTGTTCCCAGAAGACGGCGCCGGTTAGTGAGCAGAGACAAACGCCTGGATCTAATTCCCAGAGGCGGCGCGCGAGCCACTCCGCGGCAGCAGCCGGGCGAGCGAGGACTGAAAACGCTTTTCTTCGCCTTCCAGAATGTATATCGACGAGGCGCGCTGGCACCGCCGATCTGCGTACCCTTCGGCTCTGGGCTACGTGTCGGCTGATCGGTCTTGCGTCGCGAGGCGAAGGCGCAAGAGAGACTTCTTTCCGATCGTAGGCCGTCCCAGGACGAGCCCCGAGACCGAAAAGCGCTGGGCGATTGACCGCAGTTAGGAAAACTCGGTAGAAGAAAGCACGGTGGAGGGGGTGGGGAAAAAAGAGAGACGATGGCGGCCAGCCAAGGCGAGAGCTTGGTGATGGCGGTATGGCGGTTTGGCAACGACTCGCTGATGAGGGAAAAGCCGCTCTGGATGGACGTGAAGAAGGGAAGCGGGAGGGGAGCGAGAGAAAGGTGAGGTGGACGAAGGCCTGCGGAAATATGGAAGGCCGGAGGCTGAGTGGGCACGTCTTGAAGAAGGCGTCGGCGGCAAAGATCCGCCGGAGGCAGCAGCGATCTAATACTGGGTAAGTAGTCCGCAGTGCCTGATGAGCCAAGCGGCGTTGGCGGCTAAACTAAATGCGGAAGTCACGTGAAATCACTCCGAGACGTAATCTGTTGGAATTTTCTGGTCTCTTTATCTCCGTCAGCAGAAGGCGCGTGGACGTGTGGCCAATGAGAGCATTTTCCGTGTTCTCCGCATTTTGGGGCCCTTATGTAGTTGTCGCGTGACAGCGACTCCGCTTATATGCTGCTGCCCGTTTAGGACTGGCGGGGAGCTCGGCGACGGCCACTGAGAGCTCGAGGTGGCAAAAGCGACGGCCCGCTCTGATTGGCTCGGTGTGATCGTCGCTCTGCGCCCGACTGGTCGTTCGATGGATTGGTGGTGTCGGCCGAGTTTCTCGCTCTAGGTCGTCGTCACTATGAACTGTTTTTCCCCTCCTCAATCTCCCCCTACGAAGTACTAATTCCTGCCGGGCGACTCCCTCCTCGTCTCTCTCTCTTCCGTTCTCTTCACTTTTCCTTCTCGAGAACCTCGCCAATGCGGAAGTGATCCTGGGTACCTGTGAGGGACCAAAAGTGCCTGTCCACGATCTCCTGGTCCGACCTTTCCGCGTTGCCCTCCTACCGATGTAAATCGTCATCGCCACTGGGGATCGCGAGCCTCTGTCTTGCACACACTCTTGTCTAGTCACGCTCGAGGACCCGTGCCGACCCTGCAACCCCGGCGTTCGTCCATTCGACCTACCTACTCACCTACCTGCTTACTTACCTACCTACCTACCGAGCTCCGTCTGCCAGTGGGCTTGAAAATCTCAATTGCGTCCCGCATATCGCATCTCGCATTCTGCTCTCGGCGTCGCTGCCTCTTATCACCTCCACCATGGTCCTCACGCACACGACCAACCACACCTACTCCCACCCGTTCCCGACGGTGACGTTGGCCTACTTCCTCCGCTACTGCTCGCCGCAGCTGAACCCATTCGCGAAGCACGTCCTCAGCACCGACACCATCTCCAACCATGTCGACCCCGCCACCGGCCGCCTCCACACGACCCGGGTGCACCTCAAGCAGTCTCGCATGCCCAAGGCCGTGCTGAGACTGCTCCCGGCGAGCGTCACCGGCGGCGTGTCGGACAAGGCGTCGTACATCCTGGAGACCACCGTGGTGGATATCCGCGAGGGCTGGATGCGCACCGAGAGCCGCAATCTCAACTATACGGGCATCCTGTCCGTAGTGGAGAAGCAGCTCTACTCGGTGCCGCCTTCGGTCCATTCTTCCCAGCCGTCCGTGCAGGGTGCTGGGTCGTCGGCAGCAACGATGACGGACGTGGAAACTACGGTCGTCTTCCGGTCCCGGCTCGGTGAACGAATTAGGGAACGCATCGGGCAGGGCCAGGGCGGACATCAGCCGCAGGCGCAGCTGCAACAGCAGCAGTCGTCGGCGCAACAGGCGTCGGGCCAGGGCCAAGAGGAGCAGCGCTCCGGCTGGTTCGGTGCTGGTTGGGTGGGTAGCCTGGGGGCTAAGGGCATTCAGCGGAGCATCGAGACCATCGCGTCGAACAAGACGCTGGACCAGCTGGGTAAGAGTCGCGAGGGCATGCGCGTGGTGCTGGAGCGCATCCGCATGAGCGGCGTCATGGGCGTCTTGGAGCTGAGGCGGCGAGCTATGGAGGGCAGCCTGGAGAATGCCTAATAATGATCCTGATGATGACGGATCAGTCGACGGGTCATCATCGATCGATCGATGGATCTACCGATCTCGAGCCACTCCTCTCCCCCCCACCATCCCTTTTCTTGTTACGTTCTAACCTGTCCTGTTCCCTGTCATTTACACCATCCTGTTCAATCATTCACAGATGTGCTTTTTAAGGTATTTAAGGCGTTTTTTTTTTTCTTAGGGGAGGGGGAGGGGGAGAGGGAGGGGCTTAATGCTGCCCACGAACGAAAACGAGGGGAACGAGCTGGCGGGATGGCGCAGGGGCTTGTTCGGCGCGGGCGAGCGCCAAAATGACCTCGAGAGGGAGCCGTTTGCTTTCCTTGTGTATACCATCTCCATGAACTCTCATTTTCTTGGATCCCTCTTTTGGGGGGAAGGGGGACAGGGGCGTTGGCCGGGAATAGGCAGGCATTCATTTCAATGAATGGGGATCGACATAGTGGTGGGAGGTTGGACGAGGCCGGCCGACCCTGTCCTAGTCTCGGCGGCCGAGGCCGGGCTGGGCAAAGCTGCGTCGTCAACACTCCAGAGAGTTTACGTCCCCCGTATCGTCACTCTCCCCTCTTGTGCGAAACACGTACAATTGTCCACATGTATATCAGGAAGGGGAAGGAAGGAAAGAAGGAATGCAAAACCAAATCAGGAACGAGCAAGGCACTTTTTGAGAAGTTTGCTTGTCTGTCTCCGCTATCTAACTTTGAATCGTCATCATCCCATTTCGTCGATGCCTCGATTCCGGGGCGCTTTATGGCAGCACAAAGTGCAAGCCCAGAAGCAGCACCACCGCGATGACCGCACCGGACGCCATGGACGTCCGGCCGGCAGCGCTCTTACTGCCCGATCCGCCGCCGGCCGTGCCGTTGGCACCGGCGGTGGTGTTGGCGGTGGCATTCCCGGTCGAGAAGCCCTGGGGGGCGGTCCCGTTGCCCAGAGCATCCGCGGCGGGCTGGGAGACGTTGGCGGCGTCGGTGGTGAAGGGGACGGTGGAGGCGAGGCTGGGCACGCGGCCGAGCAGGAACTCGAGGTGGCGGTAGGCGGCGCTGGGGGCGTACTGGGGGATCATGTGGCCGGAGAGGTCGACGCCGACGTAGGTGAGGCCGCGCTCGGTGTGGGCGGTGCCCAGAACGCCGGCGCCGGCGAGGGTGGCCAGCTGGGAGGACGACTGACCGTCCTCGTGGAAGGGCACGAAGAAGGGCTCGACGGGCGGGGACTGGAAGCCCAGCTGCCCGCCCCAGGTCATGTTCTGGATGGCCAGCAGCGTGCCGTTTGCTAGCAGCACCATGTCCAGCGCGCCGTGGCCGATGATTACGTTGCCCGTGCCGTCGATCACCCGCGGCAGCGGCCCCAGCGCCGACGGCAGCGACGTGTCCGTGTTGCCCACGAACACCGCGTCGTCGGCGCACTCGGCCCAGTCCACGTCCTCCGGCGCGTGGATCGCACGCTTCACGTCCGTGCGGTTGAAGTACACCTGCGCCCCTGCTGGGAGGTACGGGATCGACCCGGGGACTGGCAGCAGTCAGCTTACTGGACAGAAAAAAAGGGGGGAGGGGGAGGAGAAAGAAAGACGCACAGCCCAGGACGTCCCACAAGAGGGGGCAGGTCGTGGCCACCTGGTAGACGTCGAAGCACGGGTTGACCAGCGACGCGGCCGTGAACGCGTCGTTCCAGATGGCGCCGCACTCGGGCTCGGTGGCCCCGCTCGCGTTCTGGCCCGGCAGCACGACCGGCTGCGGGCTTGGCGGCGGGAAGGCCAGGAAGTGGTCCACGTAGGCCGAGTAGCCGCACTGGGCGTCGCGGCGGTGTAGGTCGGCTGCGAAGCTGTCGTTGAAGGGGAACAGGCCAGCCCAGTAGTCCACGAAGCCAACCGTCGTCACCGGGTTCTGGATATCCGGCGGCGCGATCACGGGGTCGTAGATGACCATGCCCGACACGTTGAAGTAAGCGGAGTCGTGCTCGTTGAGCATGGCATCCGCAATGTACGGGCAGTACATACCACTGCCGTCGAGTCAGCAGGGGGACTTACTACCAAGAGAATACAAAAAGGGGGAAGGGGGGGCAAGAAAAAAGGGGGAAAAAGGGGAAAAAGAAGAAACGCACGCATAAGACTCTCCCGCGATGAACACCTTATAGCCCTGCATGGCGAACAGGTCGACGAAGTTGCGCCAGAAGCCCAGGAACTGCGCGGCCACGTCCTCCTCGCTGGTGGCCGTCACCGTGCCGGTCGAGAAGCCGGTGCCGACGGGCTGCTCGACCCACACCACGTGCGTCAGCCGGTTCCACGCCCACGGGTTGGCCACCGGCGCGAACGTGCCGTACTGCCACACGAACGGGCCGTTCTCCTGCAGCAGGCCCTCGAGGGACGAGCAGCCGGGCTTTTTCGCCACAAACAGTCAGTCAGCATCTGCCGAGGAAGAGGTGGATGACAGAAGGAAAAAAGGGGGGAAAAAGCATACGCCGCCGTTCAGCCAGATGAGGATCTCCCTGCTCGCAGCCGGGTTCGTCGAGGGAAAGAACCAGAAGAAGAGCCGGTCCGTGTCGTTGGCGTTGCTGGTGATGGGCAACAAGCCCGCATAAGACTCGCCTACGTCGAAATCCACGTCCGGGATCCCCGTACCGTTGACGGCGTAGCCTACAGGGGCGAATGTCAGCAGGGGGAAAGGGGAGAATAGAAGAGTAAAAAAGGAAGGAAGACGGCACAGACTGGACGTGTTCGCGTTCAGGAACTGCGGTCCCGCCCGCCGCGACAGAAATTCATCGCTGGCATATACGGAGGAGCCCCTCCTCTCTTCTCCGACTCCTCCTCCGCTCCGAGGGACCGCCGACGCGTCGCGACGCCCGACGTGGCGCAAGCTGCGGCCGGCGAGGACGGGCGTCGGCGCGTCGGCCGAGAGGAGGAGGAGCAGCGTGAAGAAGAGGCGCATGCTGCCGGACTCCGTAGGCGCGAGGCTAAGGAGTCCCTTAGCGTGGGTGATCAGTGGGGTTTGGGCGGCTAGCTGAGGTGAGGTGAGGTGAGGCTGAGGCTGAGGTGAAGACGGACGACGGACGACGGACGACGGACGACGGACGGCGTTGCGATTCGGGACGGGCGAGAAACTTATGAGTCGGCTTTTTCTTCCCCCCCCTTTCCTTTCCTTTCCTTTTTCCTTAGTATATCTGTCTTTGCCTCACACAATACTCGGCCCGCCTATCTATCTATCTACCTGCCCGGGTACAGATATGTAGGTACCCAGCGGTCTCTATAAGGTTGTACGACGCGAAGGGGGGAGAAAGGTTATGTTATGTTATTTCACCACCTCCCTCTCTTTATTGCCGTCTGCATGTCTGGTTGAGCCGTTCGTAGCTCAATACTACTGAAGTAGGTACCCTGGAAGGAAGTAAGCACCGATCGGATCTGCTGTGTGATGTTGTATGCGTAGGAATGGAGCGGTTGCATGCATGCATGTGCGTGTAGTTAAAAAGCAGGTGTTACCCGGCCTTCCATCCCGGCTCTCGGTTTTTGGGGGGGGGAGGGAGGGTCCACGTACGCACGGTATCTAGGTAAGAGGCACACTTGTCTCTGCCAGCCTGGAGAGGCGGGTGGGTGTGCCCGGGCAGGGGAGCCACCTACCTGAACCGGGGCAGATAGAGATCCTGGACGGCGAGGTAGGAAGAGGAAGAAGGGGGAAGGTGTTTTACTAGGTACATTTACGTACATAAGCACCAGTAGAGTACAAAAGAAGAAGGACAGAAAGGGGGGGGGGAAGGAAAAGAAAAGGGAGATAAGCTGCCGTTCCAGGTTGTTGGTAGACAAAACCGGGATTCGGATTCGCTTGCGATAGAAGGAGTTCTCACGAGGAGGAGGGAAGAAAAAGTCCGGAGAGCGAATGGGAAGTTGCAGATGGAGACCAGAACGCGCAAGCTCCCACAGCAGTCCAGTCCGGGACGGAGAGCATGTACCCAGTATGAGGTAGTAAAATTTGGCTTCTTATTGGATTTCATTTAAAATCCTACCGAACCGCTTCGCATCGACCGAACCGGGACGGTGAGCTACCGAGACGATGGGGAGACGAGAAAACCGGGACAGCTGCTGTTCTTTGTGTATAGTCTGTCCCCAGGCCGCGGCACTTAGTAATTGTAGCTGACATTGACATCATGCCGAAGAGGAGGATTCCGCTGTTCGCATCCGATCTGATCCCATCGCATCGTACATTTATGAACCCATTATGAACCCATCTGAGGCATATATCAGAGTGTGTCAGACATCAGAGAAGTAGGTCATCTTTGCGAGCCAGCCGTCGATCGTGTGTGCGTCACTTATTGAGAGGGGGGGAGAGTAGAGAAAGCTTTTTTTTTAGGCAGGTCCTGCACCTCTAACCCGCTCCCCTCCCAGCCGCTCGCGGGATCAGCTGCCTATCCGGGAAGCTGGCGCGGTCGGGGTGGCCAGCGCGCGCAGATCAAACGACGCAGGTGTAGGTGCGGGTACGTGGGTGCCGTATATCATACGTGTGAGGTATGTACGTCGCCTGTGCAATTAGCCGGGCCTTCCGCTCCGACCTGCTTGGGTAGGCCGGGACAGTAGAGGCTTCTTGATTATCTGCTATCCATGTCCATGCAGATATTGGCATATCCACGGTACGGGGCCGCTACCGCTTCGCCTTCTTGGCGTCGCCGTCCGTCGGCTGCGGCTGCGGCTGGGCCGCGGCCTCCTCCTCGGCGATGAGGGCCTCGACGTCGCGCTCGGCCAGCCAGTCGCGCACGCTGTCGACCACGCGGTCGAGGGTGTCGCCGCCGCGCAGCACGTCGGGCAGGTTGTGCACGTCGAGGCCGCTGCGGTGGTCGGTGCAGCGGTCCTGGCTGTAGTTGTAGGTGCGGATCTTGTCGGAGCGGGTGACGTTGGCCTTGGCCAGCACGCTGTCGCGCAGGCTGCGGGCCAGGGCCTCGCGCTGGTCGCGCCGCTGCTGGGCCACGCGCGACCGCAGGATCTTCCAGGCCGCGTCGCGGTTCTGGTGCTGCGACCGCGAGTCCTGCATCGACACCACCGTGCCCGTCGGGACGTGGGTCAGCCGGATCGCCGACTCGGTCTTGTTGACGTGCTGCCCGCCCGCGCCGCGCGCCTTCATCGTCTCCGTGCGCACGTCCGCCGCGCTGATGTAGAAGTCGCTGTCCGGGTCGTTGACGTCGTCGTCCGGACCACCCTCGGCGAAGGCCGGCAGCACCCACACCGCCACCGCGCTGGTGTGCGTGCGGCCCATCTTCTCGGTCACGGGGATGCGCTGCACGCGGTGCATGCCGGCCTCGCCGCGGAAGGCCTCGTACGCGCCCGCGTCCAGCACCTCCAGCACCGCCTCCTGCAGCGGGCTCTCGCCCTCCGCCCCCGTCGCGTCGCCCGCCGTGTCCGCCAGCTCGTACTTGACCATGCGCGCCCGGAATCCCCGCCGTGCGCAGTAGCTCTGGTACATGCGCACTAGCGTGTCCGTGAAGAACCGGCCCTCTAACCCCCCGGGGCCCGGCCGGAACTCCAGCAGGCACGGCATAGCCCCGAACGGGTGCTTGGGCGTCAGCGTCACCGACAGCTTGCGCCCTAGATTTTCCAGCTGCGCCCGCGTCGACTCCAGCTCGTCCCGCGCTAGCTGCCGCAGCTCCGCGTCTTTCGACTCCAGCAGGCCCGCCAGCTCGCCCAGAGCGCTCGTGGCCGCCTCCCATTCGGCTAGGGCGGCCACCACGCCCTGAATCTCGCCCGCCCGCTTGGCCGCCTTGCTGTCGAAGCTCGTCTCGAGGCTCCGGGCCAGGTCGCGGTGCTCGGCGGCGAGCTTGCGTGCCCGCTCGAGGAGGACGGCCGGGAGGCCAGCGCTGGCATGACTAGAACCATTGGAGGCTGTCCGGTGGGACGTTGTCAGCTAGGGGGAAGAGAAGGAGACAAAAAGAGGGAGACAAAAAGAGGGAGACAGAGAGAGACAAAGAGAAGCCAACCTGTGCTAGCTAGCCTGCGAGGAGGCCATGGCGCCGCGATAAAGCGCTTCAGCGGCCGGACACACCGTCGGCACACCCATGGCGCCGCCAACATACTCAATCATGGACGGCGCAGGCTGGTCGCTGTGTCGCCGTGTTGGTATGTAGGAAAATTTAGAACGAACGGGACACTGAAAATTGGCAGCAGCCCGGTGGGTTCCAATTGCGAAGCTGCTATTAAACTCAGGTACCTCACTGCAACAACGGCGGGGGTGGTTCCAAGCGGGCGTGGGGTAAGTGGTACATCACGTGCCTTTCTTTGACAGCTCCTAAACCGGCCTACCTACGGATCCAGGGATCCATGAGTCGTATGAAATACGAAAGCGCCTGTAGACAACTTGACTAACAAGTTGATATTCATACGTTATCGAGATAGTACGTGAGTACAGGTACTTGCCTATAAAAGTAAGTCTTCTCGCAAAAAGCCAAGTTATCCTTGCCAAGGTAGGTACCTCCATATACCTACCTGCATATGTATAGGTGGGTAGGCTATGAACGCATGAGTCAACCCAAGGGCGCACCTACACTATTCGACCGACCTAGTAGGTTCTCATGATAAACGATAACAGTCATAGCCTCCCCTCTCAAACCATACGCTTTTTTTCTCCTTCACCTTCTCATCAAGCACCCGAGCACTCAACAAAGCTCGCCTCCCACAATGGCGCGCCTCCACCTCTACATCGCCAACAAGAACTACAGCTCCTGGTCGCTGCGCATCTGGGTCCTCCTGCGCCGTCTCGGCATCCCCTTCGAGGAGCACATCGCGCCGATGGAAGCCGACGGCGCCCACCGCCCGGCCTTCCTGCGATTCAGCCCGACGGGGAAGGTGCCCTGTCTGCACGATCTGCAGCCCAGCCGCAGTGGCAGTGGCAGTGACGAGCAACAGGAGGGACAAGAAGGACAAGAAGAGAGAGAAGCGCCGATCGTGGTGTGCGAATCCCTCGCCATCGTCGAGTACCTCGCCGAGCTCTTCCCGGAGAGGCCGGTGTGGCCGCGGCCCGCCTTGCGAGCTGCGCGCACATTCGCCCGCGCCGCCGCCGCCGAGATGGCGACGAGTTTCGCGGCCCTGCGTGACGAGCTGAGCATGAACATACGCCTGCGCATCGAACTAAACCCGACCGAGCCCAGCCCTGCCCTGCGTGCCGATCTCGCTCGCCTCGCGGCGCTGTGGGCCGAGGGCCTCGCGCGATTCGGGGGGCCCTGGCTGGCCGGCGACGAGTTCACGGCCGCGGACGCCTTCTTCGTCCCCGTAGCGCTGCGGCTGCAGACATTCGCCGTCGAGCTGACGGTGCGCGGCGCCGACGGGGAGGTGGACCCGGCACCGACGGCCGCGCTGGCGGCGTATGCGCAACGGCTGCTGGACATGCCTGAGGTGCAGGCCTGGGTGGCTGCCGCCTTGCGCGAGACCTGGCGCGAACCGGGCCACGAACACGACAGCACCCGCCGGCGGAGGGTGCTCGCCGATCTGGCGGTGCTGGAGTGAGCGGAAGGGAGCGGCGGGCTGGGCGGTGGGCTGATCGAAGGAGGGGACATAGGGATATACATAAGTACAGGCACACACTCCCGTTTCTATCAGAAGTCCCGTTTTGATCAGAAGTTGGGGGTGGGGTGAAGGCCAAGTCAGGGAGCGAAGAACGAGATGTAGTGAACAAGCCAAGGCTTCCTTGTATTCACCGGAGATAGCAGCAGCAGTGCCTACGCTCTACGAGACGGGACGTACGCCTGCCTCCTGCAAGCACCCATGCCGCGATACCCAGTCCTGGTCTCTCCAGATTAGTCTTGCTGGCCTGCCCGGCTCAGTCCGAGGTCCTTCTCGACCATGGCGCGGCAGATGGGGTGGTAGAAGTCCTTGTTCTTCTCGAACGTGCGCAAGGCGAGGTCGCGATCGACCTTGGCGAGGCCGCGGAACAGCGGACGCACGAACTTCATGCGCCCGACCGCCCCCAGGAGGTCGGCCGTGCCCTGGTAGGAGCTCTCGTCGCGCGCGCGCAGGGCCACGTGGTAGAACGCCGCCCGCAGCTCCACGTTGCGCGTGTCCACCAGGCCGTACGCCGCCCCCAGCTGCCGCGCCCGCTCCGGGCTCAGCGGCTCCGGCAGCTTCTCCAGCTCGCCGAGCAGCACCAGCTTCTGGTTGGCCACCCACCCGTGCACGTCGGCGGCGCTGGGCTCGAACGCGCCGCCCTCGTTCCAGCTCTTCCACTTGGCCGCCAGCTCGTAGCACACGTCGATCAGCGACGTGTCGAACGCGGGCTTCGGCGGCAGGCCGGTCGAGTAGAAGCGGCCCTCCCAGTCGATGCTGGCCAGCTTATCCTTCAGCTCGGCGTACCCGGGCGCGCTGAAGAACTCGAGGAAGGCGTCGCGGAACTCGTAGGAGTCGATGGACTTGCGGCTGAACCGGCCAAAGTAGTAGGGGATGAACTTGTCGAAGTTGGCGCGCCCCACCAGCCGGTCCAGGTAGTACACCATGTGGAAGCCCTTCTCGTACGGCACCGTGCTGAAGGCGTCGTCCGGGTCGATGCCCGTGTGGTCGATGCACAGCCGCGTGAATTGGTGGTCCTTGCCGAACGAGTCGATCGCGTCCTCTGCCCTTAGGGTTAGCATCTTCCTGTTTTGCTTCTCTGGCGAGGAGATGGACACACCGAGGGCCTTCCAGCCGATGACGGCGGAAAAGTCAAAGTAGGCATCGCCGTGGACGGCGCCGACGATGCGCCGCTCGAGGTACATGGTCCATCCCTCGTTGAGCCAGCTAGCCGGGGGATGATCAGTCAGTATGAGGACACAGATAAAGCTATATGAGGGCAGTTGGCGGCACCTACTAGTGTTCCCAGCTGCAGCTGGTGACCAGGTTGCCGCTCCAGCTGTGGCTCAGCTCGTGCGCGATCACGTCCACGTTCTGGCGGTCGCCGCTGATGATGGTGGGCGTGGCGAACGTGAAGATGGGGTTCTCCATGCCTGGACGCGGACGCGGCGTTAATACTTTGGTCGAATCAGCAGAAGATTGCCCTCCCCCGCGGCGACGCACCTCCGTAGGGAAAGCTGGGAGGCAGGACCAGCACGTTGTATTGGCCCCACTCGTAGGGCGAGACGAGCTTCTCGGCCACCTCGAGGAAGCGCGGCATGTCGCGCTCGAGCTCCCAGCGGCAGTCGGCCACCTGGTCGGGGCTCGTGGCCACGACGGAGCGCGGGCCGATGGGCGCGGTGGCGATGTCGCCAGACGCGAGGGCGAACAGGTACGAGGGCATGGGCACCTTCTGCTCGAAGCGGTACAGCCGGCCCTGGCCGGTCTGATCAGACTGGGCGGGCTGGCCATCGTCCGCGACGGGCAGGCCGCTGGCGACGACGGGGTGCGGCGAGGTGATGTTGAACGAATAGGTGGACTTGACGTCGGGCGTGTCCTGGCAGGGGAAAAGCGAGCGGGCGTGGATGGCCTGGGCCTGCGAGAAGACGAAGGGGACGCGCCGGTTGGACGTCTGGGCGGGCGTGAGCCACTGCAGGGCCGAGCACTTGCTCGTCGTGGCCAGCTCCATCTCCAGCCGGACGGTGCTGCCGCGGGGCACTCCCGCCGGAACGGTCACCGCGAGCGGCGCCCCGAGCGGCCGGCGGGCCTCCTGCAGCGCCCACGTGGCCGGGGCGCCGTCGAGCCGGACCGCCTTGACGTCGACGGCGCTGCTGTCCAGCACGATCTCGCGGCTGTCCGCGTCGGTGCGGCTCTCCAGCTCCAGCGCCACCGACCCCCGCAGGCACTTTCCTGCGAAGTCGATAGTCAGGTCGGCCGTCGTGTGCCGCGTCAGCCAGGCGTCGTAGTTGGACGCCGTGCTGGGGTCGCGTTTGGCCATGTTCGGCGTGTAGAAGCCGCGCGCGCGGCCCGGGAGGCGTCGGAGTTGCGGAGAGAGCCGGCGAGCAGCTCTGGCGGGGAGGAAAGGCGCTGTACTGCGACTGGGAAGGGCGGCCCTCGAGAGCGAGAAAAGAGTCGCAGCAGCCGCCGGCATAGAGACGGGCGATGTCGTCACGGGTTGTCGATAGAGGGTGGTTCCGGCACAGTCAGAAATCTCGGTCTGCTTGGCGGGCCTGCCGTGAGCTCCTTCCCGTTTCGGTGGGACGGCACAGCTCGGGTAGCCACGGGCCGTGCTTCGGGGCCGAGGCGGCACTCGCTAAAGCCAATCCGTACAGCCACGAATTAACGTATGAAGCAATGGCATATTAATTTAGTCCACACGCATACTTCACCCAGGCCGGCTTAGCAAAAGAGGGAGAGGCCCTCGGTATCAATTTGATGCCCAGCCTATGAAGCTTGGGCTGTCACGGCATCTTCAGTCATACCTAGGTACCTACCTAGGTACGTACGCAGGTACTCAGGACCCGGAAGCAGCAGATAAGCCGCTGATCCCAGATAAGGAGATAATTTCTCTAGGCCTGTTCAACGAGCGTCTAGTTCAGCCCATACCTGGCGTCCAGACTCGGCTCGGGTCCCACCGGGGCCGTTGATCGCAGTCTTCCCTCTTGCCGAAGTTCCAACCCATTCGTCCTCGTCATGCATTTCTCCCGCAGGGCGTGTAATCATACGAATGCGGACAGTTGCTACCCGTGAGCCACTCGAACAGCTGGAGGGCCTCCGTACTGGCCCGTCCCCCACCGCAGAAGTACGCCTTAGGCGAGCCCTTGCGCTCTCCGATCCACAGGCTGCACGTGTGGCCGTCCCGGATCCAGAACGTGAAGGACCAGGCACACTTGTACACATCCTTTTCCGTGGACGGCGGGGCAGCAAAGTTGGCCGTGATGCGGTAGAAGAGCAGCGGCGAGGAGATGAGGGAGTACAGCGCCACTCGCGTGGCGCTCGCACCGCGCAAGTGATTGGGCTTGCTGAGATCGACCAACAGACCGGCGTGCTCGCCCTCGCCCTCGACCGGAAAGGACCACTCGAAGTCGTCCTACTCGATGGTAGCACGTCTCGGCTGCGGTGGGCCCGACACGCTCCGGTCCTTCAGCACACCCCACCGCCTGGTGAAGTGATTGCGGAGGCAGTACGGGTCGTGCCGCAAATCGACGCGGCCAGCGGCGTCCATGCCGACCGGCCGCGAGCATATGCCGCTGATGGCCACGTTCGGCGGCCAGCGGGGCTGTCCATGTATCATTTTATCACCATCGTCATGCTCGCGTTTGCGTGGCAGCTCCATGTCCTTATCCTCGTCCCCGCCTCCGCCCCCACCCGTCCCGGCTGAGAGCTCTACCCCGCGCATCACGGCTCGGTCCGCGGCCGGTAGGCCCGTCTTGGAGAAATACTCGGTGTCTGCCGGTGTCAAGTTCGCGCCGCCCTCGTGAATGAGCTCACAGAAGCCCTGCACGAGCTCCTTTATGACGAGCTCCTTCTCGCTGTGCTTCACTGGTATCCGGGTCGTGCCCGGGTCAGCTAACTATCCGCCGGGCACGGGGTGAGATGGGGAAGGACATACGCTGATTGAAACACCGGATCGGGTCGTCCTGAAACCCCACGTGCATGGCGAGGGTAACGGCCCGGGTGGCTTCGGAGAAGCTCTTGGCGTAACTCGCATCCTGGGCCTCGAGCGGGCGCTTCGGAAGTTCGATCTTCGGAAGTTCGATCTTCAAAGTTCGACCTCCTGGGCCGTGGCCGCTGTCGGAGCTGTGGCCTGCTCGCTGGCCAGGCGGTTCGACTGCTGCTCAGACATGACGGATCGACTGGTCTCGCGAGCGTGGTGCGGGTGCAGATAGACACAGAAATGTTAGGCTCGGGGCGAGAGGCGAGTGGAGAGCAACGCCAAAGTCAGATGTTAAAAGAAGAGCTCACATGGGCCGTCGGGGCTCCTCAGGTATTTAACGTCAGCGCGGGAATTCGGTTGATCACCCCCCAACTTGGCCACGTCGTGGGTCCCGTAGCCACGGATGCGATGTCCTTGCATGCGCGGCCAAAAGGCATTTCAAACCAGGACGCCCGTCGGCCGTTGGCTGGTGTTGGCTGGTGTTGGCTGGTGTTTACTAGTGCTTGCCAGTGCTTGCTGCTCCCGCTGCTGCTATCTCACCCCCCGGATCACATGCTAGACGACATAACTGTGTCACTCCCCCAATCGGGCGACCTAGCGACAGTGACCTGCACGGACGAGCGGACCGTGGCCGGCCGCTAAACAGGCGAGCCACGCAGACGGGACACTGCCTGCGCCGTGCCCAGGCAATTCGACGCGGCCTTTTTTGTTCTCATCTCCCGACGGCAACCGGCCGAGAGGGAGGCTGTGCCCGATAAATACGGATTGGGCATCAAGCTTGGCTTGATTGCTTGAGGACACAGGGCCCTCTGCCTCGCACGTTTGCATGCCGCGGAGCTGCTCGTCGCCGAGCAAAGGTCGAGATACAAGTAAGTGAGCGGCCTGGGAGCGGGTATGAGGCTCCACTGAGCTTGGCGTACAAACGCAAATCTTGCCGATCCTTTTCCACATTCGCCCTGAGGCTCTGCAGCCTTTCTCGCGGTCGCGTCTTTCCGGGCCCGTCACGAGAGGGGGGCATGACATAGCCACGGAAGCTCGTGGCTACAAGTACGAGGCCTGCAGGACGCGTTCTCGTGGAGCTTGTACGGGGATCCCGAGCACGCTGGCATTATCAGGGCGGGCGGCCTTTCCCGGAGCCATGCGGAGTAGTGTCGAGAGATGTATAAACATGTATGCGAACGGACGGCCGTCGTAGACCAGACAACAACCCATAGCCTTTGATGGACGGAGGCTTTGCTTCTCCATATCTCTATCTCGCTCGTCGTCTTCTCCGTCTTAGCCGGATCGCTAACTCTTCGGGATGGATGGCAACAACTCCTTCTTTGCCTGCCCGTGGCAAGACAATCCGAAGCCGAATATCTGGCCTGAGGCAGCGGCCATTGCAAGCTCGGCACGGCCGGGCATTTTCTATCGCAGCGAGCACTCGCCTCCGACAGGCCGGTCAAGAGGCAGAGGCCCGCCGTGCTGGAGATGGTCGCTCCCACGCATTTTATGCGGCTGGAGTACCTACGTCACCGTTCTCGGAGAAGCAGCGAGCCCCGTATGCGTCAGTGCCTACGTAGGTACCTACGTGGGGAGATAAGCCCGAAAGGATACTCCCGTTCGCACAAGGGCAGCTTGTCCACGTATCGGAAGCATGGTGGCGCTAGCAACGAAGTCAATTTCTACCAACCCAACCCCGAGTGATGCTATCTATTACCCTCCGTCAAATGCCCCTCCAAAACAAACACCATTCAGCTATGTGTATGAATCGAATCGACGTGAAGGAATGTCTCTGAATGTCCCCAAATGTCCCCATATGTCCCGAATGCCCTCGATACCCGCCCCATCCGCAAGCACCCCAGTCTGAAACGCCTGCATCCAAAGTAAAGCAAACCGTTCCTAAAAAGTGCGAGAGCGAGAGCGAGAAGAAGAAGAACAAAAAGAAGAAGCTAAATGATGCCATCCGCCACCCATCACCCATCACCCATCACCGTCGTCCGTGGTCCCGACAGGCAGGCCGCTCAGCAGCCGTAGGTCAGCCAGACGCCCTTGCCGATCTGCTCGGTGAAGTCGACGGCGCCCTCCGTGGCCGCGAGCTCGAAGAGGTAGTTCAGGCTAGGCTGGCAAGCGAAGCTGTTGATGGTGACGACGCCCTCGGTCCAGGGGTTGGGCCCCCACTGCGTGCTGCCGACCAGGGCGCCGCGGGTGCCGTCCACGTTGACCACGTAGACGTTGACCAGCTCCTGCGCGCCCGAGGACGAGCGCGCCCAGCTCTTGGGGAACTGCTGCACCAGGCTGCACGGGCCCGTGGCGCCCGCCGGCACCGCGAACGACACCGTCACCGTGCGTTCGATCGCCGGGTTGCGCGCCAGGGACACCACCTGGCCCAGGGAGCCCGTCGGGTACACCACGTTGGGGCACGCGCGCTTCTCGCTGGCCGCGCGGTCGGCGGGCGCTGCGGAGGTGCTGCCGATGGCCGTGGCGAGGACGGCGAGGAGGATGTTGGATAGCTGCATGGTGAAGGTGGGAGTGGAGTGAAGTGGTAGTAGTAGTAGTGGAAGATAGTTGATCAGATGCCGGTAAGTAGGAAGTGTGTGGAGTAGAGGTGTTCTCGGTAGATATTGATGCTGATAATGATGTTGAGGATGATGTTGATTCTGATGCTGATGATGATAAGGAAGATTTTCGTCCCAGAGTGAAGGGCATCACGCAGTCTTTATACGCCTCTCTGCTGCATCTACCTTCCTTGTAGATAGGCAAGATCACCACACGCAATCCCATGACCTCGCCTTCTCTCGCCAACGAACAAGAATAGACACAACGACCACAGGACAGCCAGCGAGGCCTCCCCCTCACTGCCCGCCCGCAAAACAGCTAACTCTCCCATTTACGAGAAAGCCAAGGTGCGGCTGGGAGGCCAGTAAGAGGGGGGCCGCCGCTCCTTCGTCTCGTCCCAATTCGCTGCCTAGTCGTGTGCATGACTAAGAATAGGAAGAACAGAAAGGAGAAGAAGAAAACCTCACCACCACACCACCGACGATGCCGAGGGGACGCCGGGTCAGCAGAGAACAGGTGTTGGTCTCAGCAGCCAAGAGCCGAGAGGGCTTAGCTGAAGGGCTGCATTCGGCACCGTCCCAAGGGAGGGCAGGGGGAGGAGGGGAGCCCCGCGTGGCGTCGAGGCACTGCCGTTACCGGCGGGTAGGCCGAGAACTTGCTTCCGCAATAGGTAGAAAGAGGTGCAACTACCGCATCGCTGGTATGCGGCCACGGGAACTCGAGCTTGCAGTGAGTGGAGAGACAAGAACCACCGAACCACCGAACTACCGTCCCATTGGACGGGTATGGGCCGAGAAGAGAAAAAGGATGATCGTGCGGTGCGCATGACGCGATTCAGCAACGACCAAGCCTTCCAACTACCTGCCCCCTCCCTCGCTCATTGGTGAAGACAACCTAGCGTAGGGCTGAAGCACCAACCCACTCGGGCTGGAATGTACGTAATTCCGCGCGAGCGCGCGCGCCGGCATAGCCACGAAGCCAAGCGAGAGGCCGGAGCAGCAGCGGCAGCGGCAGCGGTAGTGGTACATGTAGACTGGACGCAGCAGAGCAGCCAAATACAACGCCAGATCATGATAAGAGCTGGGCGTGCTGGGGGACGGATCAGGCAACCAGTCGGGAGACGACAGCTGCGGCCGCAGTCAGAAAGCAGCGAAGGGAGCCAATCAGGGGAGAGTGGAGGGTATCATTCGGGGGAGGTAAGGGAGGCACACTAACGTTACTTTTCGACTGTTCGGGGGCTGTGCGGAGCCGCCAAGAAGCGTTGCGCCTCCACCAGCCGTCGGCATATCGCGAGGCTGAAGGGCTGAGGTCGAACCATAGAACTGTGGCTAGCGGAGTTGGCGGGCTCCGAGGCACGTGGCAGGAGCGGCGCATCGGAAAGGATCCCAATGAACTCGCTTCCGGGAAAGATCAGACAAAAAATGGGCCATGAACAAACACATTGACCTCGGCAGCCCCGAATGCATAGGTAAAGCGCAAAAAATTGTATCAACATTTTGCTTCGTCAGATCGCGTATAGATCCACCAAACGGCGCGGCACATATACCAACAGCCAACTAATGCCAAGCATAGAACGGAAAGCCCGTTCCCACACAACCTAGGTCGTCATCCGCGGAGGGAAGGGTGACTTCGTCGTAGGCACCTAGGTAGGTGCCTGTAGTTGTAGATACTCGAATCTCATACCGTACAGCATAATCCGACTCTTGGGGGCATTCCGACCGAACATCGATTCCCAGTGCGGCGGCGGCGGCGGCAGCAGCAGTGGCCAAAGAAGCAGAGTCCAGCGCCATTCCGTAAAAGACAGAAAATCCAAAGTCCCGAACCTCCTAAGCGATGACCATCCAATAGTGATGAACCGCCTTCCTTCCCCTAAAGAGGGTGATATCCAACGAAGACCAAGGAGGACGGCGTGGTTTAGATCCCCCTCAAACATATCGCAAAAATCAACGTCCCTCTCCCGCCCCCCCCCCCGGACATCGCATCTCGTTATCCCGGGAGACGAAAGACCTAGAAAGTTCAAAAAGGGGAAATATATATGTCTAGGGGTATAATGATTCCTAACGATAATACCTAACAGAACGAGGCTGCGGTATGTCCTGGGTTGGTGATACACTCTTGACAAAGGAGAATAAAGGAGACTAGCTGATGAACGGGACTTGCGGCGCGCACCCCAACAAGTAGCCCTTTACGGAGAGGTAGGTTTCCTAACGAGGGAAGGAAAGGAATAGAAGGTGTGCAGAGGGAGAAGAATAGGGAAGAAAAACAAAAGGGTAGAAAAACAAGAGGTCGTAACTTCATCAGTAGCTCGCTGCGCCGGTGTCGCCGTCAGTGGCTCCCGTAGCCGCTGGGAACGCCGTAGTCGTCGAGCATGAACCGTCCGATGCCTAAGCGCGGGCTCGCCGTCCCGCTCGCCGTCCCGCTCGAGAGGAAGCTCTGATCGATGCGCATGATCCACTCGAGCTTCTCGCGCTCGTTGCGCGCCGCAAACAGCCAAGTATTGTCTGTGCCGTAAATCGCGAACACGCCTGTCTGCAGCCTGTCGCTCAACCTCTGTAGCGACCCGGACCCGGACCGGGGTTGCTGGGCGACGCTACCGTTCGCCGTCCCCCCCGTCCCGGTCCAGATTGCCGAGATGGCCCGGCTGGGCGATGTCGATCTCCTGTGACGCGGTGTTGTCGACCTAGGTTCGGGGCTGTTATCACCGCGCTCGCGCTCGGTCTGGTGATGCGGCGGGGCTTGGTCATGCCGTTGGCTCTGGTAATGATCACGGCGATCGGGGCTCCCCTCGACGCTGTTGCCGTTCGCGTGCTCCGTGCGGTGGCTCTCCAGGAGGCCCAGAATTCCGGGCTGGCTGTCGACCCTCGCGTTGCGGAGACTGATCACGGAAACCTCATCGCCGTCCGTCGCACTCTGGATGTGCAGATAAGGCCGCCGGAGCTCGACGTAGCGCTTGACCCAGCGGGTGAAGTCGTTGCTCGGCACCAGGAGGTAGCCCCCTTTCATCACCTTTGGGTTTCTGGGCACACGGATTACCGTGGTAATCAGGCTCGGCGGCGTCATCGATTCGGCCGCCACACCGTTTGCCGGCGGATCCGTGTTCTCCGGGCTTAGAATCCGCAGCGAGGGATCCGGATACTTCGTCCACAGTTTCAGGCATTTCTTCAACACTCGGAGCTCGTGGTCTGTGTACTCTGACTTTGCGGGCACGGCCTCCGTTGTCGGAGCAGGCTGCTCGGCTGTCGAGAGGGGTTGTTGTTGCTTTTCTCCTTCTTGGTGTTGTTGTGGCTGCTGTCCCCCTCCATCTTCTGCTCCATTTGCGGTATACGCATCGCCGTTTGGTAAAATTTGAGATGCCTCGGGCGTGTCTCGCAGGATCTCAAGGATCGAATCAACATCGTCCTCCCCCTTAATCCGAGTCTGCGCATCGGAAGCATGCCCCTCTTCATCGTTCGCCGAGCCCGACTCTTTGCGTTCCGGCAGTCCCACTCGCTTGAGAAAATTCTGAGCCGCGCCGATCTCGGCTACCCGTCGCTTCTTCTTCCTCGCGGCGATGTAGTCGCTGACGAGGGACACACCCCGCGGCGTCCAAGACGTCAAGTTCTCTTCTCCTTTGACGTAGTCATGCTGGCTATTCATCCTCCAGAGATCTCCCACCTTCTTGATCGGTGCCGGCCGCATCGTCATGGTGTAGATTGCCGTGGACGAGCGAATGAACCGGACGCTTTGCCAGAGAGCCGAAAGCATCGACGTTTGACGCACGAACGATCTCGACATGATCTGGCAGCAGATATTCATCGAGAACTTCATCGGCTCTGCCAGCCTCTCCGAGCTGATCTCCCAGATGACCGTCACCTGAACGCGGTACTTCTCGGCCGTGACCCGGTCAAGAAGCGGCGAGTTGTGCAGGCTGGAGTCCCACTGAGCGAGGATGGTGACGCTGCGTGTGCCGTTCGCGTTCTGGCGGAAAATGGGCTTGTTGACTAACCTCAAGGACACTTCGGCCGCGGTAGTCTCCACTTTGGGTGTTCTACCGGCGTGGTCCAGAAGCTGGATCTTGCCAACACGGAGTGATGTGACATCGTCCCAGGGGAGGACGTCGCCCGAACTATGTGAGAGGTTGATGGCGATACGCCGCTGAAGACCCTGATGGAGCTGGAAGGTGCTGCCGTCAATCTCGTTTGTCTGGGCCACGTCGACAGGAACGTATTCTCCGTTCTCGTCGAGCTCCAATATCTGGAGTCTGGCTAGGAGGTCGTGCTTCTCCTCGGTGAAGAACTGCGATTCGTTTATCCGAGCCGCCCTCGGCCTGCTGCGGGACACGGGAACGGCATCTCTCATCTCATCCCAGCTAAGGAGTTTATCGAGGTGCATGGGCGACACCTTGGCAAAGAGGGCAACCCTCAACACAGCGTCTTCGGGCCCGAAGAGCGGAACGCTCATGCTATGAACGCTCTCAAACTTGATCGGGCCCTCGTCGAAATCCCTGATCATCTGCGTCGTGGTGATGCCATCCTCTTCGGATATCCCGGGAATGAAGAGCTGCGCGTGGACGTCGGTTCCCTCCCGCTCGGGAAAGCCCAGCATCTCGTGCATGACGACGTTGAACTTGAGCGTGCTGGTTGGCGCCCTCGCGCTAGAGGGCTCTAGCGCCAGCTTGATGATGCCGATGGCGTGGAACGTGTGGGGGGACAGCACATCCAGGATGAAGTCTTGGACTCGGCATTCGTACACGGCCTTCAGGGGTACGTCGACGTCGCCGATCAGGGTGTACTCGGGCATGGAAGTCTCCATGAACGGATTGTCGAAGCTGAGGTGTCGGTAGTACTCGGGTTGGTCGAGACACTGGTGCATCTGCCGCATTAGCCGCACACGCTCGTGGAGTTTCTCGAGGCTCCATAGATAGGCGACATTGTGCCTGTAGTCGACTACCCGCACGCCAACGCACGGTTTTCGCGCTTCTGCGAGGGCGACATCGTCCCCTTCGCTAGAGAGCCCATTAAGAACCATGTCGTAAGACGAGCAGAGGACGTGGCCGGTGTCGACCATAGTAAACTGGAAAACCACGCTTTCGTTCAGCTCCTGGCTCATGATCTGCGCCTCCTTCAGCGTCGCGGCGTGCTGCAAGACTGTTTCGGCCATCTGGACGTAGCTATGGCCTCTCCAGTGCTTGACCACCTGCCTTGCCCGCTCGAGCTCGTCTTCGGACAGTTTCGGGCTGGCTTTCGGTCGTTTCAGGGGGTCGAGCTTCTCGATCTTCTCCTCAAACTCTTGTCTCTGGACCTCCAGCTGCTTTTGCATGTCCTCCTTCAACTGCCGCAGTGTCTCCTCCATGCGCTCTTTCTCCTTTCTGATTTCCTCCACCTCGACATTGGCGGCCTCGGCGCTCTTGAGCTGATCTTGGTATTCCTCCTTTTGCCTGTCGAGCTGCGATTGCATCTCTTCTCGCACCTCGCGGAGCCGGTCTTCGACTTCGCCCTGCTTGGGTGTTGAGGGCATGGTGAGAGCCGTGTCAAGCGAGAAATTGTCCAAGGTCCCCGTAGACATGTACTTTTCCCTGATCGGATACGACGCCAGAGATTCCATGTCGTCGTCTCCGTCGCGGCCAGTCACACGCTCGGCTCGTGCCCGCTGGACCTCCTCAAAAAGTGTGTTCAGTTCCTCGTCCGTCAGACTGGCAACGTTGCGATCGGTCCCTAGGATAGCCCCGGCGGCTTCCCTCCGAGCAAAGGACCAGTCAGAATCCCGGCCCGTACGCTGGAACGGCGAATCGGGGCGGCTGCTGTCTCCAAATTCTGAGCCGGTCTTGCTGATCGTCCGGTCGTGACCGGGTCGGGGGCTTGGCGACGGTGAGGTCCTTTCGAGACTCTGTAATTGGCTGGCCGTCACAGACTGCCGTAGAAGGCTCTGCTCAGCTCTCTGCTCAGCCCTTTCCGCGCGAGCCTCCATAGGGTGGTTGAACCGGAAGATGTGGAAGTCCCCGAGAATGACGCGATAGCCCGAATGAAGCTGCATCGGCTCGGAGATCCGCTTGCCATTGACCATGACCGCGGCCTCAGGCATAGGAATGATGTTGACCGTGCCGTCGGCGGCGTTGTCGAAAGTACAATGCTCGTGCAAGATACGAGAGCCGTTCAGGCGGATGTTTGCTTGGTGATCCGCATTGGATTCGACGTTGCCGACTGTTGTCGTCCCGGGCTTGAGGTTGTACACGAGACATTCGGCTAGGAGCGGGTCGTCCGAGAGATTGACCAGATGGGGCATCTTCTTAGGCGTGCTGAGGCCGATAAAGCCCTTTTCGATGCTGATACCAAGCTCCTCCAAAGCAGCCTCGCGCTCTTTGTGGATCTCCTCCGTCTTGGCCAGCTTTTCTTCCCAAGTTTGGTTCAGATCCTGGAGCAGCTTCTCGCTCTGGTCGAGCTGTTCGGCAATTTCTGCCTTGGAAACTTTCTTGACGGTGCCATCCGACTGCGTGATGCTCACAATTTGCTGTTCTAGCGGCGTGCCTTCGGCATATACCTCGTCGGCCGGCACGGGCGCCCCTCCACCGCCTGCCCCTCCCCCTCCCCCTCCCAGCTTGCTGCGCAGGACCGCGAGTTCTTCCTTAAGCTCTCTAATCATGCGAGCGTTGGCGTCCTCGTTGACGACCGCGTGGTTCTTGATCCTCTTGGCCGAGTCGGCATAGCGAAGAGTGCTGAGGGTCTCGTCGTAGTTGATATCCGCCGGGCTGATGGCGGCAATCATGGCAGTCATGCTGTTGCCTCCTAGCGAATCTTTGAGGAGCCATGTCAGGACGCTGTCGCGATAGGGCACCTGAGCCCCCGTCGCGCCTTTCTTTTTCTTCCCAGTGGAGAGGTCCGCAAGCGCGGCAATGACGCGGCCGAGAGTCGAGAGCGATCGGTTGATCTCGGCACCTTCCTTCAAGCGCGCGCCCGTCGCGCCCGTCGAGGTCGCTCTCTCCGAACCAGCCAGATCCACCAAGCTGATCTTCGCGACCTTCTCCATCTCCATCTTCGTCTCCGTATCGAACTTCTTCTGCGTCAGCATCAGGGTGAAGACGGCGTGACTTCGGCTCGATGTTTCGTTCATGTTCGTTGCGGCGACCGTCCGAGCCTTGTTGCCCTCGTCCATCAGGTGTTCGATTTCCTGGAAGCTGCTGACGACCAGTTTTGCCAGATCCTCGACATACGGGCCCGTCGAAGGATGCTCTCGGACCTTGAGATTGCCTTTGGTCGCGGGGTTCAGCAGGTCTCGCACTCGCTCGTTGTAAATCTCGAGATACGACACCTCGACCGTGCACTTCAGCGTCTTATCCTCCTGCAGCCTTCCTATGCGCCTGAACATGTCCTGGCAAATACTCGGGATGATACCGGCATCCTTGCCATAACCCATCATCGAATACGACTTTCCGGAGCCCGTCTGGCCGTACGCGAAGATACAGTTGTTGTACCCCTGAAACGCATTGTCGAGAAGCGGCTTCCCCAGATCGTCGTGCAGGTTGGACTGCCCCGCATAGTTCGGATCGTCCTTGTTGAAACTCCAATACGACCTGTCGAAGGCGAAGACCTTCTGGCCGTTGTCTTTCGGCCCCTTTCCCGTATGAACATAATCCGGCGGAGGGGTCAGGATAGTCTGGTTGTCTTTCATCTCGACGATCCGCTTCGCACCTCGGTCGATCTCTGCAAGCGACGGAAACAAGTGTCAGTCAGTCAGTCAGTCAGTCAGTCAGCCACTAGCCCATCCCGAGACCGCGTGCAAGCCCCGCGTCACGACCCATCTTGTCTTATTGCGTCACGTCCCGTCTCGCTCCGCCTCGTCCTGCCTCGTCCTGTCTCATCCAGTCTCGTCCCCGGCCCGTGTGATCTCGTTCTCAAGGAAAGCCCTTACCTCTCCCGTTGAAGGGACGGACCCTGACCACCACCTTGATGTTTCCGCCAGCCATGATGGGCTAAATTTTGCAGCTGCGATAGCTCGGAAAAGCCAGCAGCGAGAAGCCGCGAGAGGCGCAACGAGCCGTCGTCCGTCGGGCAGCAGCGGTAGGACCGGCGCTGCGGGCGCTGCTGCACGAGCGCTGCTGCGAGCGCTGCGACCTAGAACCGGGTATCCGCAGAGCGCAAGGCCTGCCTGCCCGGGCCCGTCGTTGTTGAAAGATTTGCCTAGTGCGTTCCACCACAGATAAGGCCCCGACTGACAGAATCCCGACACCGAGGGGCAATGCGACCACTCATTCTACCCTCGTCGGCGCCGGGTTGGGGATGAGGAGGAGACGGCGACGGCGACGGGCGAGACCCGCGGAATGGTGGCAGTTCTCCGTATGTCCTCGGCCTGAACAGAGTGGTAGGGCTAGGTACGGAGTGCTCCACGCTGGAGCAGCTGCAGCATTCGAGGGGGCAAGAGTGGGTACCCGCAAATGACAGAGTTAGCGAATACTGAGGAGTTCGCGAGGGGTGAGCGGCCCGCCGCTGGGCCTCCAGGCTGCCGGGGATCGGGCAATAAAATGGGGGGGCGATGACGATGCTTGTTGTCGGCAGCGATGGCTGTTGCGGTGGTGATGAAATCCTGCAAGTACATATTCCATGCAGCCAGCCGTGCTAGGTAGTCAACAAATTTGGGCGACGCGGTGCGCGCCCGTTGATGTACTGGCGCATGCCTGATTGGACGGCAGGTGACTCCGTCATAGTGGGAAATTAAGGGCCTTCACGTGTCAAGAAGGGGCAGCCCTGCCCAAGCGAAACATGACTAAGACCGGGTTGTGTACAGTACAGCAGGGACTCCCGCTGTAGATCCTGCTGTAGATCCCCTGTATATGCCTAAAATTTACCCGGGGTGCCGGATTTTGGGCCTTGCTGAAACTGCCAATGCCAGCGCATTTGGTGCCACAGCCACCAAAGAGCCCTCTGGCTGTTCTTTGCTCCCCTTCCTCCCTATTGTGCTACAGGCGTCCTATGGACTCTAATACTTGATGCACGACATGCTGGGCAACAACAGACGGCACCAATAATATGGTATGTACAGGGCAATGAGCCACTTTGTCACGCACACACACACATAGGGCAAGATACCTAAGTCCAGAACCTAAGTATACTTCTACTCGTGTAGCGTGAAACAACCACCTCAAAGTTACCCGATTACCCCTGTCTATAGTAGTGGATCATGTGCTGAGTCCCACATACTCCGCAACCATATCCCTTATGCAACCTGGTAGCTGTTCATATATCAATCAGTCAGTGCTAGTCCCCAGCTGGGTGGGATGCCATCTTCTGTTCAGCAAGACCACTGCAAAGCGACTTTTATGGCAAGTACTCTTGTTCCCTTGAGCACCTAGCTGTCTCTTAGTGAGCCACTCAAAGATCCAGAAGTATTCTTTACTCCATCCGCAAGGAACTAAAAATCGATGGGTGGATTTGTGACCCAAACTAGTTAAACTCCTCAAGAGAATCATCATTCTGTCTGGCACTACTTTAATGACAGCACCTCCCTTTGTACTTCACCTACTATTACGAGTTTTGATCTCAAGGGCTTGCTCATTGTCACCGGATAGCCTCCCCACGAACGGCTTTGGAACGACAAGCTTGTACTGAAGTCGTCGCTTGAGACGGCAGGCCGAACGATCTCTGGGGTTGGTGAGCGCCCGTGGCCTGCGCAAGCTTCCACGCTCGGTAATATCTCGCTGGCAGATCTATGCAACTCGTTATTCAAGGTTTACTCTGTCCCGAAGTTATCCCCCCCGTAGGTGTGGGATTGAGTCTGATATTCATAACAATCTTCTCTAGGGCCTCGCTTCTCCGGAGCGTTGTTCTCGGGATGCTGTCGGTATGAAGGCCGACCCACTAGGTAATGCCAAAGAGCTCTGAATCTAGGTTCTCGAGCGGCATCTGTGTCGCGTTGTCATCCGGAACACCCCCGACGCCGCCGTCGGTAGGGATAGCTGGGTCTGGCGGAGCAGTTTGTGTCTCTGCTGATGAAGAACCCCGTATGCTGCTTCCCCTCATAGCTTGGTAGCTGGTATTGCCCTTGCTATTTGAGTCGGAGACAAGAGAATGGCCATCACCCCGTCCAATCCAAGCAGGCGAAACTTGCGGCTCGTGCCGGTGAGCTGCGGCGCCATGCACAATGGAAGGTGGGGTGCGCCGCCCACGCTGGTGGCGTCTGGGCTTGGGATGGCTATCAGATGACGCAGGGGAGAAGGCTCGCGTGCTAGTCGATGGGCCCTCCCTAGACGGAAGACTCCCACCGACGTAGCCCGGCACGGTAGGCGAAGTCTCATGCATATCTAGATATGTAGAGAGTGATGGAGTAGCTCTGGCCATATGTCATGAAAACAGAAACTGTATGACTTACATCCTGCGCTTGATGCGACTGCTGCGTTTACTTGGGAGTTACTTTAGAACCGAGGAGAAGTTGTCCTCCAGATATTTGAGCGGTGCTCCTTTGGGCTTTGCTTGCTGCCCACCCTTATCCTGGCTTCTCGGCCCTCGAAGGAAGACCGCGGCCTCTCGGGCTCGGGGCTCGGGTATGGAGAACGTCTGCTAGCTGATATCCGCTTGGGGCCAGGTCTGGTCCATTTCGGCCCATCTCCAACCGATTAAAAGCTCGCGGGAATTGTTATTTTCAGGCCGATCCCTGTCCAATCTTGTCCCAGTAGCTGCCGACGCTTTTCCTCGAAACTTTCTTCCTTTTTCTCACTTGAAGGTTCTCGTAGCCGCTTCTTTCTCAGGCCGGGCTTGTTGAAATAGGGGCTAGAAAGATTCAGAGGACCTACTGCCCGGCCCTGTCGAATCTCAGCTAGCGGATGCGACGGCATGGACGCTCCGGCCATCGATTGTCATGAGGAGCTGGTGCCATTCGAAGATGGAGGGAATATGATGGGCGAGCTTCGTCTTGCGTCTCTTGTTGGGAGCGCTATTTCCGCGGCCGGCCTTGACCCTCGTGAAGTATTTGTTCTCTTGCCGGTCCTCCTCTGTCCCACGCGTACGACGAACATGGCACGCCAAATTGCGTCCGGTCCAGTTCATAGTAATGGCTCAGCGGAGGGTGCCGATGAGATGAGTTCTTTCGAAGACAGCAGCGATGAATCGGCAATAAAGATCGATGCAAGAGATAGCCAGTCATGCAAGACTTGTGCGAATTTGAGAGAAAGGAAGATCGCCTGACCGCTATGGAGGTATCGGGTCCTGAAAATCGAGGCCCGCCCGAAGACCTCACCTCAGACTTTGACGGCCGGCCAATCAGGTCGGTGCAGCTGCTCCAAAAAGGGAAGCTGCGGCCGGCGCACGGCATCCTCTAACGGAGGTGGACTTACTTAGCCCGAGCCTACAAGAAGTTCCCTGGGTAACATGCCTAGTATTTTCGGGGGGGGGCTCGAAGAGGCAATAAGATCGAGAGCACAGTAGAATGTATTTGTAGAATATTGCGATGGTTGCGCACATGAGATCTCCTTCTCACCGAGATCAGAGTTAATGCTACGTCAATTCGGGCTGTCAGTTACACCAAGGAGGCACTAGCCGGCACAGCCCGGCATCGGCTAGATCCGGCCCGTCAACGGCGAGCTGGAAGCCCCGCCCCCGATTGCGGCGCCAAGTCCAGCTCCGGACACCGCATTTGCCAGACGGACGCGATCCCTTCAAGCGCTGACAGGCCGTCGGTCTGCCTAACCCGACCGTACGATGAGAACAATAACAGCCGCAGCAGCAGCAACAACAACAACAACGCTGCGCACCCTCGGTCATTTCCATCGCAGCATTGCCGCAGTGCCCTTGACCGTTCGCGCGTCGCCGTCGCCATTCTTCAAGTCCACCCCCGCCTTCCCGTCTCGTCTTTCATCGGAGTTGTTCTCCCGCGCGATGGCGTCATCGTCGCAACCGCCGGCCCCGCTGCTCAAGCAGCCCGTCAAGCTGGCCTGCGTGCAGCTGGCCAGCGGCGCCGACAAGGCGGCCAATTTGGCGCACGCGCGCGAGAAGGTGGTCGAGGCGGCACGCGCGGGGGCCAAGATCGTGGTCCTGCCCGAGTGCTTCAACTCGCCGTACGGGTGCGACTACTTCCCCACGTACGCGGAGGAGCTGCTGCCGTCGCCGCCGACGGCGCAGCAGAGCCCCAGCTTCCACGCGCTGTCGGCCATGGCGCGGGAGACGGGGACGTACCTGATCGGAGGCTCGATCCCGGAGCTGGAGATCGAGACCGCCGGCGCGGGGGGGCCGGGCAAGAAGGACGGTAAGAACTACTACAACACGGCGCTCGTGTTCGCGCCCTCAGGCGAGCTGCTGGCTACCCATCGCAAGGTGCACCTGTTCGACATCGACATCCCCGGCAAGATCCGCTTCCGGGAGTCGGACGTGCTGTCCCCCGGCAACAAGGTGACCATCGTCGACCTGCCCGAGTACGGTCGTGTCGGCCTGGCCATCTGTTACGACGTGCGCTTCCCCGAGCTGGCCATGATCGCCGCGCGGCGGGGCTGCTTCGCCCTCGTCTACCCCGGCGCTTTCAACACCACGACCGGCCCGCTGCACTGGCGGCTGCAGGGCCAGGCGCGCGCCCTGGACAACCAAGTCTACACCGCCCTGTGCAGCCCCGCGCGCGACATAAACGCTTCCTACCACGCCTGGGGCCACAGCCTGGTTGTCGACCCCATGGCGCAGGTCATCGTCGAGGCGGAGGAGACCGAGACCATCGTCTACGCCGAGCTGGACAATGCCAGGATCGAGGAGGCGAGGAAGGGAATTCCGCTGCCAGACCAGAGGCGCTTTGACGTGTACCCTGACGTGAGCCGAGCGGACATTCCCCTCGAGGATCCCGGGCAGAAGTAGGCTATACCAAAAGCCGTAGTAAAAATCCTCACAGTGTAATGCACGATATGAATATGATGGCATTCGATGCCTTCTCGGCTATGTATGTGTGACCACATCATCGCCGAAATCTTCATTTCCGTGATCTCTCAACGGGAGACCGTTTGTTTACCCAGGTGGTCTGACCAGGTGGTCTAGCTAGGTATCCACGAAGTCTGCTTTGGTAGTCATCATGACCGTGCTTCCTATACCTAGCCATCTTTTGTCCCAGCGGTCAAAACCGATGCCGCCGTGCCCTGTCTGTTCATTTCTTCTCCCTTTTTGTCTTTCCCCGTTCGTTACCCGTGCCATATGCGAAAGCCTCGCGACTCTCCATCCCATCACCAGACTCACTTTAGTTCAGAGCCCGCGCCGCAAAGGTCGGCAGGATGAAGCTGGCCCGGTGAATATCGGCATTGTAGTACTTGCAGAGCTTGACCTCCTCCTCCGGAGACCAGCGCCGCAGAGGCTCCTTGACGTTCGCGTTGGGGTCCTTGGAGCACACCATGAAACCGATCTGGCCCGAGGGGTACGTCGGGATGGTGGTGTAGGCGTACTCGGCCACCGGGAAGATCTCCTTGCACTCCTTCTTGAGCTTGGTGATCAGGGGCAGGTGGAGCCATTGGTTCTCAGCTGTTCCAAAGTATATTAGAATAGTATTTCCCATAGAGATAATGATGTTTGCCGCCCGAAGTGAGGGTGGGGATAGTAGGAACGGAAGGAAAGGAAAGGAAAGGAAATAAGGAGGGGAACGACGCGGGCTGGAAAATCACCACCATGAACATGAAGAAATCCAAGACTCGAGGACGTGACCGCTGGTGCGACTGCCCTCAAGCGAGAACTTTCCCGTACACACACCCCAGACGCCCGAAGATAAGGACATACAACCTTGGGTAGTAATGACACCGCCCTCGCGCAGGGCATTGTGCAGAAGCTGGAAGTAGGGCTTCTGGAAGAGGCTCTCAGCCGGGCCCTCCGGGTCGGAGGAGTCGGTGATGATGACATCGAAGGCATTCTTGTAGTCGTCGAGGAACTTGAAGCCGTCGCCGACGTGCACCTTGACCTTGGGGTGGTTGAAGCCGGCAGACATGCCCGGCAGGAACTGCTTGGACAGGCGGATGACGGCCTAAAAAGGGAAAGGGGGTGGGGCAATTTTAGCAAGCCGGCACCACCGAGCATGGGGTTGAAAAAAAGGGGGGCTACGAGGGAGCGAGGCTCTGTCATACCTCGTCGATGTCGCAGAGAATGGCCTCCTCGATGCACTCGTGCTTGACCACCTCGCGGAGGACACCGCCGTCACCGCCACCGATGACCAGAACCTTCTTGGGGTTGGGGTGCGAGTTCATGGCGAGATGGGTGATCATCTCCTGGTAGGAGAACTCATCTCGCTCCGTGCACTGGATGACATTGTCGAGGACCAGGACGGTACCATAGTCGGTGGACTCAAAGAGCAGAACATCCTGGTACTTGCTCTTTTCGTGATGAAGGACCTTCTTAACCTTGAGGGTCATGGCTTGGCCTGAACGGCGGATATCTGCGGTCAGGCTACTGGTCCTCTCGCAACACTGTACCACCCGCTACCGACACGCCCATTCTTCCTCCCGGGGGGTGCTCACCAGGCCACATCTCCGAGATCTCGCGGAACCATCCATCTGCGATAGCATGTTAGCTGGGGATGACTGAGGAGATGAGCAACCTTGAGATCAGCAGCCTCAAAATGAGCAAGCGACCGCGCAGAAGAAACAAGCATGCCTCGAGGCGGCGGAGCCAGCACAGTTCAGGAAGGACATGGAGAGGATACGAGCCGGACATGAAACTGCGAAGTCACTAGACCCGCCGCCGCTGCTGCCGGTTGAAATGCCCCCAGCAGCCCCCTTCCAGAAACATCCCGTAGGCGAGGAGAGATCCTCGCGCAAGCGACCTATCGGACGCCGCCCACATTCCGTTCTGGTCCAGGCTTCCATGCGCGAAACTTGGAAACCAAACCCGCCCGCTCCGAGACCAACGATTCGCAATCCAACCTAGACCGGGGAGCGAGCGAGGGGGGGGCAGATGCAGACAGGGTAGAGGAAAGGGGGAGAAAATGAGCACGGCCACGAGGGGCCCGTGAGGGGATGTTTTGCAACGGGGCCAGATGGAGGCAGGGCACGGGAAAATGCTGCATCCAGCCAAAGCATGCATGGGGGGAATCGCGCGTGTGGGGTCATCAAGATGGAGAGTCAAAGAGGGTTGAGGTTGAGGTGAGCGAGATACAAATGGGTACGTACCCTTGATGGTTTGATGAGTGATCTCAGTCATTCTAGCAATGGATTGAGTTTGGCGGAAGGATCTGATGATCTGGCAGTTGGTCTGAGAAGCAGGTGGTAAGTCAATGCCGTGGATTGGGGAGGCTTGTCAATGCCAAAGAGTCTCCGAGAAGAAGATGGTGGGGTGCTATTAAATGGTTGATGTTTTCTTGTTTGGCGGGGTACCTATCAAATGGTGAAAAAAAAAAAGTTGGTTTGGGTCTCCACGATTGGGCAACAAGCCGAAAAATTTTCCCCAGGCACCTACGCCGAGCTGGCCCGACCCGACAAGAATCGTTGAAGTGCACCAGTGTTCACTATTGAGGGATAAAAAAATTGAGCCTTTACTTTGTTTGTGCTTCTGCCAAAGTGTGGAGAAAATGGATGCTGTGTACCCCCAACCAGCGGGAAGAGACAGGCTCGAGATCTTCTGGCAAACATTCCAGCTTGACGACAGAACTGAGTGGTCTTGGCGTGCAGGTGTAGTTATAGGTCCATGGCCCCAGCGGGCCAGGGACAGCTACTTCTGTAATATTATAGCTTACCGCCTATGGAATACGTGCGTGTCACCTTGAGCCATGACGGCCGCGTGGCTGCCCGCTACCTATTTGTAACGCATTGCGTGTGACTGTGCCTCAAGAAGCTGTTGCACCTCTCCGTCCGGGCAATAAAGCTGACCTCCCAAGCATAACAGGGAGGTAAGGCTGACCTGTCGGTATTGGGCCATGCTGGCTTTCCCAGTTTCAGCCTCGCTCCCAATTTGCTGTCGGTGCCGTGCCGGTGTTACACAACCGGCTGAGGCTGTTGTCGCACCGGAACGCAGTCAGTACAGGGCGCGGTTGAGTTCCATTGAGACACCCGCGTACGAAGTACCTATGTACCTACAGACTTTACGCATGCCGTCTCGCATCTGGCGAGGCACTGCCGTGTCTTAGGACCTACCAGCACCTACTTCCCTACTAGCCCAGCAAAGTTCAGCATCGCGGATATAGGTGGGCTGGTTCGCAGCGCTTGATTTAGGACGTGAAACACTGCAGCCGGCAAAGCGAAGTGTAATGGTACAGTGGGTAAGCGTCGTGGTCTGCACGGAATCCAGTAGGTGCTACGCAGATACGGTGACGCGATAATGTGATATCCGGCACATGCATAGATGTGATGAGGCTCGTAGGCCCCCAATCACATCAGAGACGAGCCCACGGTACCCAATCGCCGCTACCCTAGGCGAGGCTGTTCGCATGCTTGCTTTGCCTGCCCACTCCGCAAATGTCCGCGAGAAGAAAGCCGCTTTCGCGTCCTGATTACTCCGGGCATCTAGACTTGCATCCGTACCGAGCACCGAGTAATCCGTATGTGAGGTAAGATTCGGGGTGGGACTACCCCTGCTTCTACCTTCCACATCGATATTAAAGGACTACCTGCGTGCAGTGGTCTGACACTGGACTCGCGTGTAGTTGTATGTACGTACTTTGTACGTACAGCACATGGCTCCCTTGCCGCGCGATCCTTCTGAGAAGAGACGCTGTATTTCCTCCTCACGGAAGACCTGGGTTTCCTGGCCATCTCGCCCTCGGCATGTATACGTAGGTACTTAGCACCTTCACAGCCCCCGGCACGGAGGCGTCGGGGAGGACCCCCTGCCCTCCGATGGCCACCCCCGGACATGCGCACTTATACTCGTACAGGCGGGGCGCTGTTGCCGTTGCTTTCAAGTGTTCCGTCTCCTAGCTCCTCGCGCTCCAGCGGATTAGCGTTTGAGAACTGCGGTGGACTCGATGTTCCAAAGCACAAGGCAGGCTCTTAAAGCAGCAGACAATAATTCCTAATACCACCGATCCTAAGAGAACACAGCTCCCACGGTGGGCTTTGTCGGGGCCCCAGAGGGGAGTGAGAGGGAGAGACTCGGGAAAGCCAAGCCCGGGTGGACTTCTTGTTACCTCCTTTCTCAGTACCTCTGTCCGCAGAGGACCTAAATTAGATGCTGAGAGGGATAACAGCGACGGGCTGCGAGCCGACGACAGTAAGGGATGGATTCCGTATTATGGAGTACATCACCTCGACGAAGGGTGGGAAGGTAACGCAGCTACGGACGACGAGTCGATTCATCTCGCATATCTCCTCTCAACTCCAAAAGGGGACAGCATCGCAGCCTTTCCCGCGGGTAACTACCGGCACGAAGCAATTCATCACGAGAAAAGAGGAGATAGGGGGTTTAGCAAGGACCCCACTCAACCTCGACCGACGAGTTCGCAGATCAACTTGTGGCCTCCGAAAGGGAGAATATCGGCCGGCTTTAACGTGGGTGCGTGGGAGGCAGCACGGCGACAACGGTGATCTTTAGCCTCTGGGCCGTTAGGCTCGCCTAGGGGCGAAAGCCCGGCGAGCAGGCATGCGCACATGGCTCTGGGCCGGCTTTGGGCCACATTGGCCAGTGAGGATGGCTGGCTGGCTTGGTGTGTTAGGCCCGCTGCGGATGACCCAAAAGAAATGCGCCCCGTAGCCTTGACCTAATCGGGGGCTCGTTTCGATCCCTGGGCGTAAGGACATGGGGGCACGAGGGCGAGGTGGAAGGGTGGAGCATTTTGCTCGCAAAACGGCCGCCTCGAATGGGGGTCAGCAACCACCAGCAGCCAATGCCGTGAAGTTAAGGGTAAGGGCAGCGGTCCCCCGTGCAGCCCCGGCCTCTTCCGCAGAGAACCAAGCCAGACCCTGCAGGTGCTACCCCCTGTCGCCGACATGGAACCAATCTGGAGCATGAATCAGGGGGATGCGGCTGCCCCACCCTTGGCGGAGTCTTCCATGGCTTTTTCGGCCTAGCGAGGACGAAACTGACGGCGAGGTAACCTGACCGGCCGGCGGCCATGCAGCCATGCAGGAGAGGACGACTCGTGTCGAGGCACCCAGCAGGCGATTTTTCTTTGGGGAAGATACTTGAGGTGCTTGTAATAAGTCTGGAGGCGGAGCATTGGAGAAAGGGAGAGAGGGAATTTGGGGGGAGTGAGGGAAGCCGCTACGAGGGGGCTCGGCACCTGCGTCAATGACGCCTTCCACGGTCGACGGAGGGCCGCCGAAGCAGGCCATTCTGCGTTCGGTGATTCGGTGGCGTCGGATGGCCCAAGACATCGCCAATACTTACGTCGTACTCAATACCCCTTTCGCTGGCTTTCCCCGATGAGAATTAGTGGCGCACCGGCCTTGATTTTCTGTCCTTCCGAGAACAGTGGGCACTAGACACGAAGCGAAGGCTTCGGATTCCGATCTTTGGTGCGCGTGCCCTGATCACAGCACTACAGCACCTCGCTACCTGCTCGGCAGGCTGCCAGCTCGGCAGTGCTGCTTGACGGCGCCTGATTGCGCAAGGGCCGGTACCCGGCGCAGGTGCGCATCAACGGCACGACGTCCGTGCTACCGACGGGGAACTGAATTGGCCAATACCGCTTCTCGAAGAGCTGGACCGATTGCCTAACCAACTACTCAGCAAGCGCTAAGTCCCTCTGCGCCCGTAGCAGCCTACCTACTTGTACGGAGCACCTCCTAATAATATTTCTGGTGTGGTGCCGTGCGCGCGACGCGGGAGCCCGCCCGCCTGCGACGTAGAAGGAATGCAGGTGAAATGCGTTACTCACATAGTGCATGCGCTACTGTAGGTACTCCGTCCAGACTTACAGGTACAACGTACCGCCTGCCGCAACCTGTTGACGCCCGTCCAATGGGGGTTTTTATCGCGTTGATCTCCGTGTCCCAGACCATCTTTTTTTGCTGGGCCTGCGCGGCGGCGACGGAGCGGGGCATGGGGGTGGCCCACGCATCTGAGGTACCTTGGTAAAGCACCCGGTGGACGCTCGTCCGGACCTAATAGCGGGTACCTGGGAAATGGAGAAGCCGTGCAGTCTCCCCCTGTCGGCCTCAGGAGCAGCGGAGAGAAAGAAGAAACAAAAGAGAGGGTGGAGGTTGGAAAGATGGAAAAAAAGGCGGAAAGGTGGAGGGAGGGACCTTTCGCAAGATGTTCTCTTTGATCGAAATGGGCAGATAACATCTCCTAGCTTTATTAGTCGGGGTGCTAATAATACTCGTCGCCCTGTTTCGAGCCCGCTGCACTGGGGGTGCCCCGAGCTCGAATCTCACACACACACTGCACTTCTACTTTCTGCCGTTCCGCCTATCTCGTCTGATCTCCCTCACTCCAAAGCCAGATGACCGGCCAAAAGTGAGAGCAGCTTGATTCATCCATCTACTGTGTTAGCTATGCTATTATGTGCTAGCACTCTGCCCATAGCTGACCACGCTACCACTCATCCGCCATCTCTTCTCTCTCCCCGAACCTGATCTCTCTCCCTGCCACCACTAATCCTCCCTTCCTCACTCCCACAGACTCTCTCTCCCACCCCCACAGCAGCCGAGACGAACGGCTAGCACGTTCCCTTTCCCGAGGGACAATCCCAAACCGCAATTGCTGAAATCTATCCCACCCCCCTCCTCATTCCGCTGCTGCGACTGCGACTGCTGCCTTTGCGCTGCCGCAATCATCCACCACCTGCAACAGGGCTCTGCCCATTGCGAACTCAACTGCCTGCCGAAAGACCCAGTCCTACCATAGTCCACCCCGGTCTCTTCCATCAGTTGAGGGCCCGCACGCATCGTGAACGACGACTTGTCCTTAGCCTCTAGCACCAACCGCCAAGACGTCTTTCGCCATGTGCTTCGGATCGCGCGATCGCAGCAATGAGGCCGAGGCGTCTCGGTCGCGGGAAATCGACAAGGGCCTTCGCGCAGACGAGAAGCGCATGTCTAGAGAGGTGAAGCTACTCCTGCTCGGTATGTTCCTGTGCCACCTCAATATGCCAGAGCGTGCTCCAGTCGCTCTGTGTCTCCGTTGTCTGACCCTCTGTTCTATGTCACTCTCGAATGCGCAGGTGCCGGCGAGTCGGGCAAGTCTACTGTGCTCAAGCAGATGAAATTGATCTACGCGCAAGGGTTCAGCAAGAACGAGAAGCTGGAATGGAAGCCCGTCGTGTTCAACAACATCATCCAGTCCTTCCGGATCATCTTCGATGCCATGCAGGAGTTGAACATCGAATTCGAGCACAAGGAGAACGAGGTGAGTTGTCCCACCCTCCTGCCGCTCGCCTTTCCGGCTGCCCCGCGCAACACCAACGCTGTCAACGCTGTCAACGCTGCCATCGCTGCCAAACCCGCCAATCCTCCGCATTCTCCGTCTACGAGACCCAGATCCGCCCACTAGCGATGTATTACGCGCCGAAAAAAAAAAAAAAAAACAGGAGAACTGGAGAAGGTAGCTAACATGGTCCTTCTGGGCATCCAGAAAAACATGGCGCATATTGCGGTGGATTTCGAGCTGGGAGCCAATGACACCATGCCGATAGACTACCTGGAGCCCATCAAGAAGCTGTGGGCGGATGCCGGCGTGAAGCAGGCCATCGCCAAGGGTAACGAGTTCGCGTTGCACGACAACCTCGATTAGTGAGCTACCCTCCATGCCTCGATCCCCAGGCCGACCTGCGATCTGGCGTTGCCGTTCTCCAGCGTACCTCGCCTGCATGCGGCGGAGAAACTAAAGGAGCTGATTTGCTAATCTTCTTTCGCGCGCTGCAGCTTCTGCGATGATCTGGACCGGCTTTGGGACAAGAACTACGTGCCCAACGACCAGGACCTCCTGCGCTCGCGGTTACGGACGACGGGCATCACCGAGACCATCTTCGACCTCGGCCAGCTCACGTACCGCATGTTCGACGTGGGCGGCCAGCGGTCGGAGCGCAAGAAGTGGATCCACTGTTTCGAGAACGTCAATTGCCTCCTATTCCTTGTGGCCATTTCGGGTTACGACCAGTGTCTGGTGGAAGATAAGGACGGCGTGAGTCTTCCCCTCCTCATTTTCCCGATTTTCTTTGCTTTTCCTTCTTTTTTTTTTTCTTCCCGCTTTTGGGGGGTGTATTATCTTCAAAACGTTATCTTGGGAAATGGTGGGGGTTTTTCAATACGGGCAGTAGCTGACGACTAGCGTCCCGTCTGTGCAGAACCAAATGAACGAGGCCCTCATGCTGTGGGAGTCGATCGCCAATTCCCATTGGTTCAGCAAGTCGGCGCTTATCCTGTTCCTGAACAAGATGGATCTCTTCAAAGAGAAGCTGGGCAAGAGCCCAATCACGGAACACGGCTTCACCGACTACCACGGCCCACCCGATGACTGGAAGCAGGCAAGCAAGTACTTCATGGACAAGTTCCGGGCGCTGAACCGCAATCCCGAGAAGGAGATATACGGCCACTTCACCAACGCCACGGACACCAACCTGCTCAAGATCACCATGGGTTCCGTCCAGGACATGATCATCCAGCGGAATCTCAAGCAGCTAATACTATAAGGCTGTTAAGCGTTACCGCTACGGCGGTGATCTATACGAACAGCGATCGCGCTGGCCGGTGGCCAACCTAGTTTTGGCCTCTCATCCTCCTTTTTGCACGGTTCCCCCCATCCCCCGCAGCCGCATCTGCGTCATAAACCCATAACTCCTGTCTACATGCCTCCCAACTTGATACCCTGCTCTACATGGGCGATTCCCTTCTTCCACTTATTCAAATGTACTTTATCATACCGAACAGATTGGCTTCGTCGATATTCGTCGACATGACGATCGTTTTGCGCTACTACCACCCTACGTCTTCTTGTTGGAGTTTGCCGCTTTATGCCGTGGATATTATTCCAGAGCCACATATACACACCCTCTTTCTTGCAGCTACTTTTTTTTTTTGCACATGAAAAGGAAAAATGGCGGCTCTTTTGCTTCGAGGCGGAACATCCAATGTACTTACTTATTTCTTCCCATTTCTTCTTCTCTCCTTCGTCCTTTTTTTTTTCCCTTACTCTCCCCATTGTTCGCGCCGAGTCCAGATGGCTTCTTGCCTCATTGCACGGGCCAACAATAAAAAAAAGCAAGGACGTCCCCTACGACTGGAGTACTCCCCAGTACTGCCGTGGTCGGTCGGTCGGTCGGTCGGTCGGTCGGTCAGTCCGTCGCTTGGCCCATTTGGGACGAATGTAGAGCCCATGCCGATATGATAACATGATGAATGGGGCCGGGTGGATGGAGACTGGGATGATGTGTATGTGTTGGTGTTCCCCCATATATAGGTATTTCGGGTAGTATAGAGAGGCGCAGAGCTGAGGGGGTCTATCGCTCGGTAGCTCTTCCGCCACTCCGTGGGAATGTATAAGACAACAAAATTTCCAGAAGGGCAAAGGTAGTGCACGCGTTGGTTGATGCGACTCCCTGGTACCTATACCTAAGTAGGTAGGTATTTTAGGTAACCTACACGAGAAAACCACCCAGCGTGTACGGAGAAAGCGAAAGTGAAAAGCGATGGGAAGAGAGAAGAAAGAAAGGATAAAATGGCGTCCATATCTGTGATCGGTAGCTTCCCTCAGCTTCTGCTGTGTGACCCGGCAGCATGCAGAGCACCTGTCTGGCATGTGCTGGTGCCCCTGTTACCCCCCTCCTCTTTCCGCCTCAGCCTTGTGGGGAGGCATTGCGTGGGGAGCGTATGACAAGCATCGTACGTACGTATTGAGCAAAAGACGCGGCTAGGCTGGGACAAGCAGCAGAGAGAGACATGGATATGAGCCAACAGCGGTGGAATTTTGGGTGGATAGAAGCGACCTCGACCGTATTTATCTACCTCCCTACCTTAGGCACACCAAGCTGCCTGCCCAGAGAAGGGGAAAGAGACGCCGTACGGGGTAAAGTTACTCACGTACATAGGACGCTCTCAAACTTTTTGATTACTGAATCTCGCGCTACGAAAGTGATAGTCGGGGTACAGGCACACATACCCAGGCATCTCAGCTTCGGATAGATACCTCATAGGGCTAGCGCTTCTCTGCACCACGAGCACGCTATACCCAGTATACATGAGCGTAGTATCGTATGATGCGGACTCTTTTCCATTACGCTTCAACCAACCAACCACCAACCGGCCTCAAGGCTACGTCTCATATCCATAGGACTATCCGCCTCGTACAGAAAGCCAGCCGCCTCAGATCTCTGGTCCCCGGCCCCTAACCCTTGACCCTAGGTGCCTAAATCCGCCGATCATGCCCGGAAACGCCAGGCCGAAAATACAGAAGAGAGGGAAAAGAAAAAAAAGATCATGCCCAGCCGAGCCCGTCCCCGCTACGATCCCGGTTGGGTGGGGAGTGTTGGCGGCGAGCATGTGTTCGCCTTCTTGTTATTCTTGCCTCATCTTCCTAACCTGGGTATTTTTCTCTCCACTCGACCGTCCTGGCCCTCAGCCCTCGTCCGCCTTCGTCCGGCCTCATCTCGTTGGTCATCGGTCTTCCGTTCCCATGCGATACCAGTCCAGCCCGATGCACCTTTCTTCGCCTCGTTGACGCCTATAGGATCTCTTTAGCCCATCACAGTGCCCTCGCCGGCGGGAAGGGTCTCTTCGCCATCGAAGTCAAGTTCCTCCTCGTCCTCGTCCTCTTCTTCCTCGCCATCATGCTCGTCCTCCTCGCCGTCCTTGAAACCGCTGTCGATCTCCATCTTACGGAGTCGGCGGCGCATTTCGTCGCGCTTCGCGTTCTGCCAGCGGATCAGAGAGGCGGCCGCGTGGACCTTGAAGCCGTAGACGCGGGGGATGTAGCGCTCGGCCGACTTATGCGGGACCAGGTTGGGATAAACTTGGAAGAGAATGTTGTGGAAGGAAGTGCCGAAGTACGCGCCGTCGATGCTGGCATGTCTACTCGACTTAGGGTTGTAGACATCCTCGCATCGGGCGCAGTACAGCTTCGCCGGCCGCGTGTTGGGGATATCGGAGGGCCCCATCGGGAGGAGCGGGTGCGAGTTGCAGTGCACGCGGGGGCACTTGCCGAAGTCGGCCTTCTTGTACTTTTCCAGCTAGCAACGGTAGTCATCGTCAGCATCCGATGCATAGCCTCGCCAGGGAGAGCAAAGAGCACTTGGGAGTGCGGTTCCCCATTCTACGTACCATCTTCTGGAGGCCCCGCGTCGTCACGATGTAGCGCGCGTGGACGAGGCCGTACAGGTGGCGCGCAGACTTCTCGATAGTATCCCGCATGTCATCGTCGCAGTCGAGGTCGAAAACGTCGGTGATGAGGTCAAGGGCATACTGGTAGTACTGTACTTCCGTATTCAGCCCGGTAAGGTTGAAGCGGTCTGTCAGGTAGTCTTCGTCGATCTCGCAGAAGTACTCGTTGCCGCGCGACTGGATGAACTGTTTGGACATGAAGACGTTTGCCGCGGTTAGCGAGCGATATGAGCTATAGCAGCTAAACAAAAAAGGTCCTTGCGCGGTGCAGCTAAGTCCGGATGAGCGATCGGGTTGGGCGGCCGGACTTTTCTACCATAGCACCGCCGAGACGGGGGCGTCCATTCGCCCGTCATTTTCGACATGGCGTTCCCTCTTCATGGACCGAAGCCCATTTCAACCTCCGGCGAGGTAGTGGATGTGGAAGCGGAGAGAGCTGCCGGGGTAGGTAGCCAAGGGAGCCAAGGGATCGCAAATGATGTGTTGGGTTAGGGGAGCATTTATGGAGAATTCGAAACGGGCGACGACGGAGCGTGTAGTTAAGAGAGCTACTGCCTGAGGAAGGAAGGCGCAATCCAAGAAGGGGGGGAGGAGGGTAAAAAACGCAGTTGCGATGGAGGCACCTAAGTAACCTATCCGGGGTTGAACCTACCCAATCTCTCCAGTAGCTCGTGTACTCGCTGTCCGACTCGCTCACGAAGTCCTCCATTGTATTTTTTGTTTTTTTTTCTCTTCGCGCCGCTGGCGAGGAAGCGATGGGAAAGGGGCCGATCGACGGGGGGCAAATCAGCAGGACCGCCGAATTAAATATGAATAGGGCAAGAAAAGAAAAGGGAGCTATCTCGGTGCTCCCGGTTTGTGGATTTTTGGCGACGGCAGCGGCGGCGATGGTGGGGTTGAGGGGGGTGAAGATTGCTTCCAAGGACCCGACCGTAGACGGAGGTGGACGTCAATAGCAATTAGCGAGCGACGCGGCTGTAGAGCGACCGAATTGCGGCTCGAGTCGGCTGGGGGTGGGTGGGGCCGTGTGGGCCGAACGGGAGGAAGCACAAGGCGCCCGGAAATCCGCAGCGGCCTAATCCGTCAAGCAGTCCGTATTATCAGACAGGGCCGCAGCCAGGCTGACTTCTGCTCAAGAACGTGGTCACCAGCATAACGCACATCAGGCCTTTAGAAGAGGGCTTCTTTGCGGTTTTCTATACGATTCATTACGCCTCACGAGAAGCAGGCGAGGCTACCTGCTTTTCAGAAGGCAGGCTATTTCGCCTAAGTACAGGTACCCAAAAAGCTCCCATATCGTCCTGCCTGTCTGCAGGCTCATCATAATCCGCCCTACGGTGTTCTCTCTTCCTAGGCTTAGGTAGAATCCCTAGGCTTGGGTAATATCCGACGAGCGGAGCGTGTTTCGCCAGTCTCCATAGAGAGAGAATCTTAATTGCTTGGCCAATTTTACCATCTACAAGTGGACAGCACTTTTGCTCTCTCTTCCCCCCCCTACGGGTAGTGACCCCGTGGGGGGAAAAAAAAAAGTAAAAAGCTCACTACCCGTCTCCTAAGAGGTGGGTAGTTACGAAAGAACCCTGGTGATTCTTTACTTCAGCGGGCGTTCGTTCTCGATGGGCGGATGCGTTCGTCGAGTACTCCTGCTGCACTCGTGGTGGCCTCCTTTCCAGGGTGTCGACTATGCACCACCCGACCCCCCTATAGCCAAGGGCCTATAGGCACTGGACTAATAAGGAGGAAAGGGGATCGGGTGGTGCAAAGCCGACAGCAGGCCACCGCGAGTACTGGGAATGTAGAGCCAGGTGCCTGCGAGGGGACGCATCCCCTCCTGCTAGTATCATCTCTCCTCTTCCTCCGCAGAGGGGCGGGCAGGCGGGCCGCCGGGCGGTGCGAAAAACTGCTTCGATTTTTGGCGATGGTGGCGACGGGCGGGACTCGAACCCAGGACCTTGGTGGGCGTCGGTATTTGCGGGGTGACAGGATCCTCACTGGTACCATTCGCCCATCATGGTTCTGGGTTATTAAAATGCTGGTTTACACGGGCCTATAGACCTTCTTTTGTGGATGGGGGGCTTTGGACTGGGGGTGGAGGGAGTTGGGACGAAAGTGTGGGAAGGCGCGTTCTACACTACTGCCGTCCACTCCCCCCCGCAGACGTGCGGTTGTGACAGGCAACCTCAATCTGGGTACATACTAGGTACGTACGTTATAGGTACGTACGTACGTATGTAGCTATCGTTCCGTTGAGAGTATCTACTCGTAGTATCTCCCTTGATGCCCTTCGCGCCCCTCCCGCCTCCCTCTCCCTCCTCCCATTACCGCACTATCCCCAACTTCTCCTCAAAAGAACGTCCGAGCTGAATATCCCGCCGGCTAGTTTTAATGCCCGGTGTCGTTGTATGGCGCTTAGGGCAGCTGCGACAAGTCTCGATCCGAACGACTCGTCCGAGGAGTTGTCTCCAACAACGATGCTCTCGGGGATCGGGGAGCCTGAACTGCTTTCGGCCTCTCCGTCTACGCGTACCATGCCTATCAGCAGCGTGGCTTATCCTCCGGAAAGGAATGAGGTCGTCTCCAATAGAAGAAAAAGAGTTAGCATGCTCATACATCATTCAGACTGGGGGAGGGGGAGGGGGGAAGAAGGAGATGGCGGAGACTCACGAGCGCGGCGCTCGGTATTGCGCTCCGTTTGGCGCTTAAACTTCGGGGCCGCTTCGACCCATCATGGAGCACGAGGTCTGCGTGATCCGGGATGGCACCGTCCGCCTTCGTATGGGAGATCTCATCGACCTTCTGAACTTCGTCACAGGCGCACACGGGCGAATGAAGAAGGTAAGAACCACAACGATATCCACAAATGGTAACGGTGGCAGTAACCGTAAACGAGGTCGCGGTGGCGGCCGCACAGTGGTAGCTGGGACGTGTGGAAAAAGAGAGGGTTTTTAAGCAGGTCTAATGTAGTAGAGATAGGCGGACTAGGCTTCAAGTGGGCTATAGTCCACCCCTTCACTATTTATGCCACGGCTTGTCCGGGAAGTTCCAGTTAAGCGGAAGTCGCCAGCTTTATTGTGGGATACGGACAGCGATAAAGGCTCGCAAGGGACGGCGGCAAAGACTCGGAGGTGCCAACTTCAGAGAAGCACCGAATAATCCCTGGGGCTGGTGCGCATCTCAACCGGCGGCCTTGTCGTAGGGGACGTATAAATTGAGTGGCATCTCTCGCTGGGAGACCGGAAGAAAGAGGCCTACATTCCGCTCCTATGATATTCTATCCAGGGAGTACATATCATGGGAAAGCTTCAATTTATGCATTGCTGCTGCCTAACTTCAAAATGCATCCTGTAAAGGATGGCCGTGCCTATAAATGGATCGCTTATAGGACTTGCCAAGTGTATATAGAGCACAGACAACTGCTCCCATATGAGTAGTAGTAGCACTATATTGACGAAATATGGTCTACTGTCGTGGCCTATCTGCTTCTATCATCTACAGAGCCTCCGTTTCTCTCCGCTTAGGTGGGAGCCATTCCTCCGTGAGTTACGTTGGGAGCGGGAGCAAACCCACCGTCCGGCTCTCGCGCTCAGACAACTAGGCCGTCCTTTCAGGGGAAATGGCTTGCGGATAGCAGCAGCCGCCGACATCGCTCCCTGAGTGAATATAAGTAGTTCTCTCTTTCTCGAGTACAACTGCTTTTCTTCTCCATCCCACTCCGCTCGTCCCAATCTCCGGGTGGCACAAACCACTTTTCTCCCTCTTCCTCTTCTCCATCTTCCGCTTCGGAACTTTCTTTCTTGGACCAACCAACGAACTAGCCTCCCTCCAGCCCTACCTTATCCGCTGCCAAGTGCCTGGGGAGCACCCACCTAGGAAGGCACCGAGCACCTACCTTAGATCCAGGTGTCCTATTGTTCCACTTTGCCCCTGGCCTGAGTTCTGCCTTTTAACACCTTCCAAGATAGTTCCCCCCCTCCACCCTCCCCTGATGCCTCCTGGCAGAGGTGCCCCCTCCAAGTTCCCTCGATTATGTACCTACCTACTGTATGGGCAGTGCCCAGGTGCCTGCTCACCACCTGTCGCCCACGTATGTATTTTTCTACTGATACCATAAGTCGAATAGAGGCAGATAGATACCAGGTACCGTAGTTGATAAACTAAGACGAGGCCAGCGCAAAATATTATATTGAAGCCTATCCACAACTTCACACAGGCGGTGGGCTTGCGTGTACGTCGTCTTTCGTTATCCAAGAATCACGCCGAAATTATGCTGGATAAAGCGGCCCAGGACAAGGGAGTCTTCGGACGCAGCCCGGCCCGATTTGCTCACGCGACGCTCCCCTGTCCTCAATCTTGCCCATCGTATACCCAGGCAAGTTATTTCCTCAACTACCGCGAGCTACAGAACCGAGCTCTCCTAGGCTCTACCATCCCTTGCCCACGGTAACGAGGACCCCAAGAGCTAGCCGTACGGATATTATTTTCCATGGCGGCATAAGGACACAGAAATGGCCTCTGAGAATGCAAAAATATTGGCAAATATATCTTCGCTATAATGAACAGCCTTCTATACTGCTCTCGAAATATGTTCCCGGTCCCCCGAGAGGGAAGCGCCAACCACAAAGAGAGCTTCTGCTCCATACACAGGCTTCCCTCGAGATCCCTCAGTCCATCGCAAAGTGTTCCACCCGACACCCCTCGAGGAGGCCCTCGTCGAACTGGCTCCCCACGCCCGCCAGGATGGCACCCGCAATGTCACAGCCGTGGAAGTCGGTACCTTTCTCTTCAAACATGACGCCAGATATGGAGGCGGTGGCGGAAAGCGAGGAAAGCCTACGCGAGCCGGATCCGATGGTGGCCCGACAAGACGGCGCGTCCGTTGCGGTGACTATGAAGAGAGAGAGAGAGAGAGAGAGGTCAGTGCTGCGCTGGTCCCCACCGATAAGGAAGTAGGTACCTCCTAAGCAGGTCGATAGGCGGCGTACAACACGCGCTGGGAAGAACATGGTAAGAAGTCGGGAACGAAGTTCTTGGTAGTGGGGTTATTATGATCAGAGAGGATGAAACGCACCGCCGTCCCTGGACCTTACGGGGAAACAACGGCTCGCCATGATAGCGGAGAACGCGGTAGCCATAACCAAGGAGACCAAGAAGAGGCTGGATTCCATCTCACGAGGGGCTGTCACGGGGGTGCCTTGGCGGCTCCAGTCGGATAGCAGAGCAGAGGTATCGGAGGAATGCCGAAGGCAACTTTTAACACAAAGCAGGAGTATGTGTAGGAGGCCGGCGCGAGCTTCAGAAGATAGCGGCGACCGTACGTGGATGGGATTACAGGTCAGGTAGGGGATGTCATACTTTGGGGTACGGGGAGGAAAGGATACGGCAGTGATCGAGTTGTGAGACGCAGCCTGGCCTGAGAGGCGACAGGGTCGGCGACTTTATAAGACTAGAGACCTACCTATGTAAGTACTCGCGCATGCACGTAGTCAAAAAGGGCACGGGAGCAGTGTGGCTAGTGCCAACGGTAGAGAATCTCGATCAAGGCAAGACGGCGACTTAGGCTAAGCACAAGACCCCGTCTCCTTTAGTTCCTATTACGTGCTGGTAGAAGTTGGGAGGACTAGTCGAGCTCCCCGACGTCCTGATTCGGGGACGCCGTAAGGAGATCACACCCTTTCGTGCATCAAATGGCGTGGTGCTGGGTGGGTGGGTGCGTGCATGCGTGCATGCGCTTGTGGAGATCGACCGTGGGCAGTGGGATGGTGTTGTCGCCGGGCAAAGGCCAGTCTGTTCAAACTTCTACTCGTAGAGGGGCGGGGTAGGGGTATGACCAAGACGGTGGCATAACGCTCCCGAATCGAGAGGAGAAAGCGTCCCTGGGCAGGTCATCCCTGGGGGTTTCTGGTACCTCATCGAGCGGGGTTTGCTTGTTAAATGTCGTCGTGGGATGGCGGGTGCTGGTCACACCCGGAGGCGGAGCCAGGCCACCACTTTCCCTCACCGGCGGTGGACTGCTCGGCTGGATGGGTGCCTGCGAGGAGCCGTCCGCCGCCCGGGCGCAGCGAGCCCGACAGCGCAGTGGCCAGAGGCTGCGCAGCCAAGCGTGCACCCATGTTTTTAAGCACTAGATGACAGAAGCCGTCGCATATCGGCGGCGCCGCCATGAGCATGGACGCAGGAGCGTGCTTAGCTTGTCCCACTCGTCGCACCGGCTGCCGTGGCTGGAAGAAAATGGGATCCCTGGCGAAGTGGCTATCCCGGTAGGAGAAAGGCCGCATCGACCGGCTCTCTCACGAGCGCATGTGGTTGGCTGATTGGGAAGTTGGGGATGGTCGTTGAACAGGAGTAAGGCTGCCGCGCTGAACAGCCCCGGCCTCAGCTGGCGGACGGGGCGAACAGCGCTAGACCTAAACGGGTGGACAGCTGGCGAGCCTGTCGCCCGCCCTGCCCTAGGTACAAAATTTGTTAGCGAGCTGAGGGCGCACACGCTGGCGCGCGCGGCCACCTGGGCGAAGGCAGGAGGAGGAAGGAGGGCAGGAAAAGGAGGGGTCGCCGGTTGGTGCGGCGGCGGAGTCTCGCTCCGTGATGCTGACTGTATTGCGGAACGGGCATTCAGTACCTACCTACAAGTAGGTACTTGATGCTCCGTGCATCGCACATGTAGGTGACAGGTCGGCTGCAGCGGTTTGGAGACGAAGTCGCACACACGGATGGTCTGCGCCGAGTACCGCTGTCCGGACTGTAGGCGGGCTGAAGGGGGCACAGCACAGCACAGCTCAGCATACTTACGTACCTGACTCAGGAGAGGAGCACGGGGGCAGGCGGCGAGCGAACGAAGCGAGAGAAGAAGATGAAACGCGGCCGGGTGCGATAAGGGCGCTCGCGCACGTTGGGCTGGGCTGGAGACCCGGTGCGGGCTCAGCGAGGCGCGTGGGCCAGCGGCGCCGCTTCCAGTTCCAGTCGGTGGAAATGGGGGCTCGTGCACGGCGCTCAGTGCTGGGGGGGGGGGGGGGAAGGGGAAAGCAGGAGGGAATGGAAGACGGAGACTGGGCGGGCGACTGGGTCGGGCACATCGGCTGACTGCCAGGCTGCCGGCTGCGAAATTGACTGAACCACTCCGACGCGCAGCTCGCCATCCCGGAGCTTCTTGCGGTGACCAACCAGTTTAGCCATCGGCTACCCAGGTGCCAGGCATTTGTGCGGTTCGCTCATTCCCACCTCATTCCCACGGCCGTTTGGCGTTCGGGGACTTTATTCTCCATCCTGTGTTCTTCCTTGGGCTCTGTGGCGCCGACGGCATGCGGCATGCGGCCGTCGACTGGACTGCGTACCCCGTCCGTCCCCGTCGCACGTTTTTCTTCTCCTTCCCGTCGTTCAACAGCGCGTTGCGCTAGCACAGCACCGCGGCACGGCTGCTGCTGCTGGTACGCTAACTACCTCTTACTTGTACTTCGTACGATGCACGCAGTCGGGCTAGCAGTTGCTAGTCCAGGCTGGTTGGCACTCCCGCCTGCCGACGTGACGCCCGACGCTGCCTGCCAATGGTCCGTCCGGTGGACCATCCATGGCCCATCCAATGGCCCGTTGCCGCTTTAAGCACCGAGTTGGCGTGATGCTGGAGCTACTCCGAACTTGTGGTTGTCTGCTACCCTGATCGGCTTCTCGTCGGCCCTTACACCCGCGCTTTGTAATGGGTAATATCAACGGACAGGGGAGCACGACTACCGCCCCGGCTTGGCGTGGCATGGGGCAGGACCGCGCGGCGGCCGGCGGAGTCCCAGGCGGGGCGCACAGCGAAATATTGCGCAGGGCAGGCGCGCGGACGGAGCGAGGCGCAGGCGTGCTTGGTACGGGGCCACATACGGAGCGCCCAGGACAGATACGGACAGGAGTACGGAGAGCGTTGCGGTGTAATCCGTACGGAGCAGCGGTTTGGCTGGGATTAGCGTGGAAGCAAGTCTCGGTGCAATGCGGTCGAATTTTTTTTTCTTCATATCCCTACCTCCAGCTGTCCGATAAATTGTCAGGATGGCGCACCCCACAAATGATCAACGCCGTGTGGGACCCTTGCTCGAGTCGCCAGTCGCCCAGCCAGTGTCGCACCCAGTCCAACGGTCTCTGCATTTTCGCTGCCCTTCCGCTTCGAGTTGGCGCGCTTTCCTTCGGGAGAAAGCGCGCACCATCCGACGGCTTTAGCCCGAAATCGGGTCTAGCGGACTCGTGGACGTGATCTGGGCCTTCTGTCGGCGCCTCCCAGCTGGGAGCTCCCTTGCTGGGAGTGCCCAGGTGACAGCTGCGAGTAGCACCGTGATACTATCCATGGCAGGCTCGCACCCTGCAGCCGAGAAGGCGCGCGAAGGGCTGGAATTGAGGACACGGCCTGGAGAGATAGCGGATAAAAGCAAAGGTGCGGTGAGGCTCGCCGAGCCCGCAGCTGATGAGGCCGTCGCGACGATCCGTATCAATCAGCTATCGGACGGGCGGCACGGTATGGGCAGCAGCAGGTAAGGGGGGGAGTACGGAGGAGGCACTGTTTCGTTCGAAAGGTCGAGGGCGGCAGGGCAAGGAGCACGGGCAGGTTACGGAGACGAGCGATGCGCGGCAGGCGAACAGGCGGAGAAGGGAGGGCGAGAGTGCGGACGGGATGGGTGGATGGACGGGTGGAGTGGGGAGGAGGAGAAGCGCGAGAGGAGAGTGGCTGTGGCGGGCAGGGGAGGGGGGGGGGGGTTACCTCCGCCGTCCGCGCTGATACGCCAGGCAGAGGTCCCTCCCCTGTCTGCCAGACCGGGCTGCCAGTGAGGTTGCCAGCTCTGCCCCGTAGCTACGCCGCTCCCGGGTCCTGCTGAACACAGCTGGCCGGGCACAGCTCCGTCTTGTGGCTGTTGCTGGCCGGCTGCTGGCCTTCATCCTGTTTTTCTCTCGCGGAGCAGGAGGCGTTCTGAACGTGTTCGCCCCTTGCACGCCCCAGCACCCGCAGGAGTGCGAGCGAGCGAGCGAGCTGGGATCTTCCCTCCTCCGTGCAGGGAGCTTTGCTCATGCCCCATCCACGTCCGTAAAACGGACCTGTATGGATGGCCTCATGTCGCCCGCCCCTCACGAGGAGCTGCTGCTGCTGCTGCTGCTGCTGCCGCTGCTGCTGTTCGGGGCCGCTTTCTCTGTCCCCCCAGCGCATCCCCGCTAGCGGTGCAAACGAACGCAAACGAATCAGCTGACGACAGATGACCGGGCCCGCAGGCCGTCACACAGAAGAGGGCATGCGGGCTATTGGGTGAAGGGAGGGGGCGTCCTGGATGCGACGTGCATGCTCGGCAGAGATACCGCGTCGCCCTGTCCTCTCACGGCTCGCCGCCGGGTGAAGGAGGCAGAGTTTTGGTGGGCTTGTCGGCCGTTCTGCGTTCTGCAGTCTGCGTGCGTGCATGCAGGCAACCCTTCGCGAGGTGTGGCCCAGGACGCCCCCGAGGTGTCCAACGAGGAACGAGGACGAGGAGCCGTCTAGCCATCGACAAGCCCATGCCGGGGTAGGAAAGCTACCTACCTACTGAGTATCCGTACTGGAGGTGCCGGACGGGCATCAGCGCAGACTGGGAGGCCAGCAACTTGACGTTCTGCAGCGGCGGTTTCATGCAGCACAAAGTGCTCCCCTCATCCTGCTCCTCCTGAGGCATATTGCTGCTTTGATTGCCGGCGCCCGTGGGCCGTCGCCAGCGACTGAGGATGGCAGCCTCCCCCGTCTATACTCGAACACCCAGGTGCTTATTATGTAGATCCCCTAAAGTCCGGACCCCCGAAGGGCGCCCGGCTGCCTCTCCTGCGCGAGGAACGTGTGTCTGCTTCCTTCTCCCCTCCCGCATCTTTCTCCCTTCGATGACACAGGGGCGGATGGGTGCTGCGCTAGCTTGCTTCCTCCCGTCCTCGTCGCGTGGAACGGACAGCGCTGACCCTGATTATGCATCCCGGCGGCAGGCAGAGGCCGCTCCTGACGCCACACCCAGGCATCCAGGCGCTGCCGGGCGCTGCCAGGCACTACCAGGCACTACCAGGCACTACCAGGCACTACCGGGCTAGCAGGCAACGGAGACAGCGCTGGCGAGTCCGTATCGCGGAGTGCCGGGCTGCCTGGAGTTATCGAGATCGGTGACAGAGTGGGTGGGGTCCATTCGACAGAGTGGCGATCAGCTTGGTTTCCTCAGCAGCGAAGTACTCGACCTAAGCATGTATCTGTCTGTACCTATGCAGCAAGCGCTATAGCGTACGTGCGTACCGACTACCTAAGGGGTACCTGGATTGGTAGGTCCCGGTCCGGATGGGAGGAGCTATGGACCCCAGGTGCCCTTCCAGCGCCGTGATTCCGTAAGACGGACAGCCAGCCCTGCGCCTGGAGCTCTAGCTCGTTAGCGTCATTTTGCCTCTCCTTGCCTAGCACCTACCTACAGGTACCTACCTACCTGTTCGGGCCGCGGGCGGGCGAGGAATCCACCTCCAATCTGCTCCAGCTTGTCAGCTCTCCGTCTCTGGACAGCTCTCCGCCTCTGCTCTGTGTGCGCGTACTAACCCGCTTTCGTGCACCGTAACACCGCGAAGGAGCAGGCGACGGAAATGACTGGACGCCGCAACGGCTCGCGGCCGCCAACGCCACACGCCCGAGCAGCTCCATGCGACGGTGGCGGCAGCGGCAGCAGCAGGAGAAGGAAGAAGCGAGCAGAGGTCGCAGCAGCAGCAGAACTCCGCAGAGCAAGTCCAGCTGCAGCTGCGGCAGCAGCAGCAGAGCACCACCACCACTACCACCACCACCACCACCACCACCACTACCACTACCACCTCCACCACTGCCACAACCACCACAACCACCACTACCACCACCCACCACCACCACCACCACCGTCCGTTCTCCACCTCCGCCTCCACCTCCCTCCACCTCCACCGCCGCCGCCGCCGTCGCCGCCATCCGCCATCCGCCACTCGTCTTGTACCATCCGTTTCCCGACAGCCACTAACCTTTGCAATCGGACCCTGGTTTTGAAAGCTCAACGGCTGCGGCACCGCGGGCCACCTGCCTCTGTTGTGCTCCCTCTTCGGTGCTCGCTGCTCGCTGCTCGCTGTCCACTGCTCTCTGGCGCGCGCGCGCACGCACGCACGCACACACGCACACGCACAACGTAACCGCTGCTCAGTACGGATCCGTAATGCTCCGTCCAGTCTGTATAGTCCGTACAGACGACGAAGTACATGCCTGCAACGAACGCAGTGCACGCTCTCCTCGCACACCTCTCGCGCATCCACACACGCCCGCACCCACTCTCACACACCCACCCACTCCCTCACACGTCCTCGCACGCCCACCCACGCCCACCGCGCTAATACCCTGATGCTCCCTCGTTGCTCCACCTCCCCCTGCAAACGGCCCCATGCGACAACGCCCAGGAGGCCAGGCTCCCAGGAAGCCAGGACAGCCCGGCGGCGAGGACCAGGGAGCGAGGCCAGAGGAGCAACAAGCACAACAGAGCTGCCCGCGCTGCCCTACAACCTCGACCCCCTTCGGCAGCACCTCCTCGGCGGACCTTGGGTAGGTAGCATTTGTCGCGCCCTGCCTCTCCGTATCTAATCTGCCGCCGCCTTCCTCTTCTCGTCTCCCATGTCTCCTCGCTCGCTGCCCCACTTCCCCAAGACGGCCAGTCGATAATTGCCCCAGAAAAAGTGAAGAGGCGAGCAAAGGCCGAGGAGGCAGGTAACTTTTTTTTTCTATGCTACGACTGAAAAAGAAGAAATCCACTGCTGGCGCGACTCACGGGCACAAGGCAAGGATTCACCGAGGGGTCCCTTTCCTCTCACCTTCTCCTCCCCTGTGTGCTCCATATTGCCTGCTACTGCGAAGTACACACGTACCTGCTGCTCGACGCTCCAGGTCCACACACACGCACACACACACCTTTCTCTCTCTCTCTCGCCGTCTCTCTCTCCTCTCTTCCCCTCCCCTCCTTTCTGCTGCGTGCTCTCTTTCCGTCCACACGCCCTTGTCTGCGGCCGCCCTACTTTCTTTGTATTGGACGACGGACGATGGCCCTGTGATGCATCCGGCACGCCGCAGCCCGCTGTCCGACAACAATTCTCCTTACGATGTGGCGCATACCGTCCGCTCGTACCATTTGTTGATGCATCTAAGTCGCCGCCCTGCTGTTGCTGGACGCCCGGAGCTGAGGTCGGGCGGGGGATTGGGAGGCCAGTCAGCCTGATCTTCGGCCTGCCTGTCTGTCCGCCTCTCCCTGTCCGTCTCGGTCGGACGCTTAGACGGTTGGCCGGTCAGTCGGGCAGTCAGGAATTAAGCATAGAGCTTCGCCCGCGCCGCGCCGCGCCGCTGCCGTTGCCGCTCCCGTCACCTCGTCGCCCTCGCCCCCGCCGCCCCTACCCGAAAAGGAGACCGTGAGGCGCTTTCGATCGTCTCTTGTCCTGCGCCGACAGCCCCCTCCCCAGCCCGCCAGCTCCCGACTTGTCGCCCCGAGTCGGCGGTCATGGCGGCCGAGGCCCGATTAGATCGCGACGATGCCGTCGTGCAAGTTTACGACCCGTCTATCGAACCCACCATCAAGGCCCTCCTCGACCAGCACGCTGAGATCCAGGCGAAGCTGGCCGCCCTGCTCCCCCAGAAATACGGGCCCAACGTGCGGGTAGAGCTCGACAACCTGCGCCATAAGCTCCGCGTCCTGCGAACCTGTGCCGATGACCATCGTAAGCAGTTGCCCGGGCTCCTTCAATTTTCTCGCTTTCATTTTCTGTGTTCTCGCCTCCTTTCCTGCTTTTTTTGACTGCATAATACCTGCTCGCCTGCCCGCCCGTCTTATCTATGTGCCCGTCTGCGTGCCTACATTCCTGCTTCGCTAGCTGCCTGCCTGCCTGCCTGCCTGCCCGCCTGCCTGCCTGCCCGCCTGCCTGCCTCGAGCTTGACCGCTCGTCTGTGTGGAAACGGCTGCATGCCTGTGATCCGAATGCGCGCACATCTTGTGTCGTGTTGTATCATTCGGAGATTTCTGTTTCCATGAGTCTTGTTCCTCCGGTCTCCGGCCCCTCCCCTCCTTCTACCTCATGTCTCGCGTCGCTAGATTGTTCTGAGACCACCGCCGGCCGTTATCTGCTGCGGGCTTGCTCTTCTCTGATGCTGGCTATCTAGATTTCTCCGATAAGATCCCGGTCTTGTCTGAGATTGAAGAGGCGAGGTACCTCCAGTACCAGTGCGAATGCGTCGAAAATGCCTGCTTGGACCAAGGTTAGCCCCTGTTCCCAGACTCGAGCTTCACCAATGGCGCGTAACTCAGTTCTTAACGGCTCGCGTGCCTCCGTTCCTCCCTATCTAGGCCTTGACCTTCACGACCCCCAGTTCGTCGAGGCTCTCAAATTTGTCCATCAAGATACGGCACCGCCTGGTTATGCGGCATGGCTGGAGCGCAATCTCTCTCACTACGACCCCGTCGCGCGGGGCTGGAGATTGAGAGATAGCCTGCCGCTGAGCTTTCGAAACCAACACTCGTACAAGTGCCCGGACGACCGGTGTATGCATTACATCTACGGCTTCCCTCACAAGGACGATCGAGACCAGCACGCCAAAGAACATGCCGTCCTGGCTAAGAGGGACTCGGGCCTCTCTGTGGGCAGCACAACCCCCCTCGCGTTTCCCGACCCGCGGCGCAGTAGTAGATCTTTCGGGGATGACCAGAAGCAGTCGTCGCCCATCTACCTACCTCGGCCCGGAGGCAGCCTCCAGATGGCGCCCTTGCCCGCGTCGAGCCAGCTGAGGGACCACAGAGATTCTCTTCGGAGCTACTCGTTCGTATCGGAGTTTGCCGCTCACCAGCCGAGAGACTCGGTAGATTCCGAGGTCGACCCCCTGCTCCCGCCGCTGAAGCGAAGTCGCGTGGGCCAGCCTAGACTGGAATCTATCGAGGAGCTCAGGCTGCTCCGAGACATCGGTCCGTGCCTCCGCTGTAAGGTCCTGAAGATAGGGGTAACGCTCCCCCAACAGCCTGCCTTCTCCTTTCTCTCACGGGGAGGAGGAGGAACAAAGGAACCCAAAACTATGGCTGACGTATGCGTAGTGCGATTCAAATGATCCCTGCTCCCTTTGCCCAGATCAAGCAAGCTCCTCCAGCGACAATGACTTTTGGAAACCCCTTGGCTGCCACAGAGGACCGCTCTCGACTTTGGCCGATATCCTGTTGCCAGGTATGTACTGCTTCCGAGATGCGTCCGTATGCGTTCCAGAGAGCTCATCTTAGGGCCTTTTTACAGCGTCCGTCTCTCCTCAGCAAGCTCACACGCCCATGACGTCGCCTCTTGCGCAGCGGCGTAATATGAACGACTTCCTCGAGAGGACCTACTCCGCCAACCCCCACGCGTCGAGGCTGGCCAAGAGCAACCTCGACTTCGATGACGGCTTTTGGTGGACAGAAGACCTCGCTAGCCTTCCCCTGGCCAATCCGGCCGTCGCCGCGTTCCCGAGAGAGCCTGGTGAAAGGGCGCCCCCGGTCCTGAGGGTGCTCGCTGCGAGCTGGAATATAAGCAGCACCGCCTACAACTTCTGGCAGCTCCTGAAGCTGAGCGGGCTGATATCGGACTCGCGGGAAGCCGAGGGCGCGGCATTTCCGGTGCTTTTCCGCGCGAAGCTTCTGCTGAGGGAGGTTCTCTTCTTCGACTTCCAGCAGCCCGAACCGTCTATAGACGCCGAGATCTTCGGCTCGAACATTCAGGCGGTGGTGAACCCATTCGACGAGGTGGATTTATATGGCCGGTACCGCCTCGTGTACAATTGCATGACGCAATTCCTGCAATCGTTCGAAAACATCACCAGCCAGAAGGGCGTGCTGGAAGCTAGGACCTGGCTGGCCGTCTTCTTCTCCCTGTGCATTTTCAGCATGGCGAGGACGATCCTGGCCGACATCGCCTTCACATCATCCATGAGAGGCTCGAACCCTCCACCACCCGGGATGGGGCCCTACCAGGTGGTTGCGCAGATGCACAGCGTGTACAAAGCGCTGGTGAGCACGTTTGCCTGGTCGACCCCCATGATCATGGACGAGCCGGGCACCGAAATGTCGGATGACGATCGAGAATTCTATAAGACGGCGTCACTGATACTCCGGAGAGACGCATGGCGGGAACGCGGCGTCGCCTCGACCAAGGACTTCTTGTTGTTTCTCGGGAGCAACGAGCTCGAGGGGGAATTGTACCACGGGTTTCTGCGGCAGAAGTCACCGAACAGAGCGGATATGTATGTGCTGCCGCCGATTCTCGGGCACGGAGGAGGACAGGGGGGAGGACAAGGGGGAGGACAAGGGGGAGGACAAGGAGGAGGGGCCGGAGGAGACGAGCCCCGAAGGCCTCTTCCCAATACGAAGCCTCCGGGTGACTTGTGGGCACCCCAGCATCATCCCAACTACGCGACGAGGCCATCAGGTGCCAGCATGCCTACGTCTCCGCAGGGCACGGATCCCGGCATGGGCCGGCGGCACACGGTGGCGGAGAGCCCTACTTTTTCACGAAGCATTGGGGGGCGGGGGTTGACGTCGCCCATTCCGACCACGAGGCTGAGACCGCCGTACCAGAGGCCGCCGCTGAGAAGGGTTTACTGCCACAAATGCAACGAGTACCCTGAAGGGTTCCGCGGGGAACACGAGCTCCGACGCCACACCGACGCTAAGCATGCGGCTCTGGTGAAGAGGTGGGTCTGCACAGAGCCGCAGAACTACCCGCCCAACTCGCCTCAGCCGGCCATCCCCCTATCCAAGTGCAAGGCGTGCGTGATGAAGAAGCGGTACGGAGCCTACTATAACGCAGCAGCGCACCTTCGCCGCGCACACTTCAATCCCCACCGGGGCGGGAAAGCCAGCGGCGACTGGCCGCCGATGACGATACTGAAGGACTGGATGCAGGAAGTGCGGCAATCCGTCGACTTCCCGGATCCGGACTCGTCGGACGGGGAGGACGATATGGATTACAGGCCGGGCATGGAGTATACGTCGCCAGGGGAGTCGAGACAGTCACCGCCGCCAGTCGACGTCCCGCGTCTTGCCCCTGCACCGACACCGGCGTCAGTATCAGCAGCAGCAGCAGCAGCAGCACCTGTGCCGGCAACAGCACCAACACCAACACCAGCACCAGCACCAGTACCGCCACCGCCGCTATCTGCACCACCGCAGGTACAAGGGCAAGAACATATGCAATACATGCAACACCAGCAACCAGTCCATCCGTCCCATCAGGCCCATCAGGCCCATCAGGCCCATCAGATATTACCCCAAACGCTAGCACCACCGCCTCCGCCTCATCCTCCACTCCCGCCAGCGCCGGCATCAGCACCAGCGCCAGCACCCCAAGCGCCGCAAATGCCGCCGCAGGTGTCACGCATGCCTCATATCTCACAAGCGTCGCAGGCCCCGACGGCGCCGATGGCGCCGATGGCACCGATGGCGCCGATGCAATCGATACCGCCGTTGCAGTCCGTTCCTCCGATGTCATCGATACCGTTGCCACCCATGCGCGGGCACGGCCCCACGCATCACAGCCATGCTCATGGACATGTCCATGGCCACACTCATGGCCACACTCATGGTCACACTCCCGGCCAAGCTCACGGCTCGAACCACGGGCACGGGCACGGGCACGGCCACATGCCATCCATCCTAGCACCGCCGTCTCTGGAGATCCCTCCGCACCCCATACCAGCTCCAGTTGGCGTCGGCGTCGGCGTCGGCGCAGGCGCACCGTCTAGCGCGTTGCAGGTCACAATAACGACATTCCCAGCGATCAAGACGGAAGATGGACAGCCGCCAAACCGCAACCGATGTCCCATACCGGAATGCGGACGAGTCTTCAAGGATCTTGCGGCCCACATGCTGACACACATGGAAGAGCGGCCAGAAAAATGCCCTATAGAGACGTGTGAGTACCACACGAAGGGCTTCGCTCGGAAGTATGACAAGAACCGACATGCGCTTACCCACTACAAGGGGACAATGGTGTGCCCCTTCTGCCCCGGGCCGGGAACGCCGTATGAGAAGGCGTTCAACCGTGCTGATGTGTTTAAGCGTCACCTTACCGCTGTGCACAACGTGGAGCAGACCCCACCTAACAGCCGGAAACTGATCCTCGGGGCGGCGGCCGGCCGGGGTGGAACTGCCGAGAGCAGTAGCGGCGGCATCCTGCCCAGGACCAGCGGCGCCAAGTGTTCTATCTGCCAGGGGCAGTTCCTCACAGCCCAGGACTTCTATGAGCATCTGGACGACTGCGTACTCAATGTTATCGTGCCGGGCACGCCCAAAAGTGCCGGGGGGGGGAGCGCGACGGTCACGAGCAGTAGTGTTGGCGGCGGGCCTCTGAGCGCGGGCCCGCCGAGTGCTACAACGGTTGGCTCGGCTTCGGGATCGTCCAGGAAGGACTCGGGCGCCACCAGGACGCCCACGACGGCGGGCACAGACAGAGGCTTAGGGAAGTTTGGAGAGCTCGAACCGGATCAGGCAGCACGGGCATCGTCGGTCCATCCCCCGCCGCCACATCAGCAGCTGCCCTCGCAACAGCAGCTGCTGCCACCGCCACCGCCACCGCCGCTACCGTCAAATCACGAAGTGGGCGCGACAGCAGCTGCTGCCGTGGAACGGATGCGTGATCATGAGCGAGAACTTCCGCCGATGAGACGGAACGGCGGCGACGGTGAGAGCTTCAGCAGCAGCAGCGGAAGCGGAAGCGGAAGCGGCATTGGCCGAGGAAAAGAGAGGGAATACACAGGGCCAGGCTACAAACCGGACCAGGAACAGGCGGACGTGAAGCCAGGTTCGCCAGCACATGAGGATAGGATGGATTTGGACTGCTAGGTAAAAGCGGGAAAGGAGATGGCCACTCGGTGCCTTACTCTCGTAATTCTTCTTTTTCTCGTTGGAGTCTCCTGTCGTGGTGTTCCCGTCTTACGGATACGATCTTCTATGCCCATATTTTTCTCTTTTGTTTTTTTTAATTGTTTTTAGTACAAATTTTGCATACACTTATATTGGTATATACTTAGGCACCGCTGTCTCTATGCTGGAGGAGGGGAGGAAGGAGAAAAAGGCGGCAAGAGGGGAGCTGAGGGGTGCCGACAATGTAGGGGAAGGCTCTTCCCCGCGAGGCTTATTCGACTATTTCCCTTCTACGATGTTGTTTGTTCTGGTTTGGTTTATTTAACCCATCCAAATCTTTCCCACCCTTTGGTTCACCGCGGTCACCTCGGCAGGGTAGCCTCGTTCGTTTAGCCCGGCTTCTTTTCTTAACGTTGTTGTACGATGATGTCGTCCATGTCGATGCCCTCCCCTATGGCTGCCTCCCTACAGTACGGAGATACACGGGGTAGGGAGAAGAAGGCTATTCAGGGGCCGGAGCCGGGGCCGAGGCCGAGATCCAGGCCAGGAAACGGGAAGGGGGGTCATAGGTAAAAGGGGCGGGGGGCAACGGGGGAAAAGTAAGGGGAAAAAGGAAGAAGGGGGGGGGAGCGGCTCATCAAAAAAATGGGCGGTTGTTCTTTTGCATGTTAGAGAAGAAAGCAAATACCTACCTACGTAGGTACTCACGCCTGCATCCAACTGATATTGACTGACCTACAATGTTCATGATGCTCTGGTTCATTTTACAGATGGGAAGCATGGACGAATATCTACCTGTGTAGGTAGGTACGTGGTAATCATAAGTGTCATTACCAAGGTCTATTTTCCACTTTCCTCGAACACAAGACTAGCGCTAAGGTTGAATTAGCCTGATCCATACAGATCATAGTAGTGTAGTATTTGGGTACGTAGCCGGGGACGTGAACGAGACGTTGACGTGACGTGACGGGAGATTGGCCATGCGGTGTTACGCCAGATGTATGCATGAACGGCAGGCAAGGCAACCCAGGTTAAAGTAGGTAGTACACTAGCTATGTATGAGGTATGTACAGTACAGGTATAGAAATGCTCCATGCGAGGAATCGAGGCCGGAAATCCCAACGAGAGTCATACAGTGGAAGCAAGTAAAAGGAAAAAGAGACATTATAGGATGTATTTGGGGTGTACTACCCACTCCGGGGGCGAGGCTACCAGTAGGTAAAATGTGTGTCCTCGTCACTGCCAGACTCTTCCAATCTGGGGGTATCTAGGTACCTAGGTACAGGTACCTATGAAGACCATCCCGTAGATCCTTCACTCTTCTTGGGCCCACCGCTTCTCGCGCAAGCGCGCCTTTTCCGTCAGGGTGCCGGCCTCCCCGGCCGCCTGGTCGGCCTTCTTCCAGGCCCAGTACTCGGCGAGGCGCGTCTCGGCGTAGGCGGCGTAGTCGAAGTCGATCTCGGAGATGGTCGCCTGGATGAGCGACCAGACGCCCCAGTAGAAGCCGGGGACGCCGCGGAAGACGTCGACCTCGCGCATCAGGCTCGCTTCCTCGGCTGCGGTGTCGAAGGCGGCGCCGCTGACGCCGTGCCTGGCCTCGACGTCGCCGTTGCCGGTGGTGGCGGAGGAAGAGGGGGGAGGGGAGGGGAGGAAGCCGGCGTAGGTGCGGATGTATTCGGCAATGAAGGCGCGGCGCTGGGCCCGTGTGGGGAGCACGGCCATGTCGCAGTCGAAGCCGCCCCATTCGGCGAAGTGGTTAGCGATGTCGAATGCGGCTGGCGAGGGCACGGCGTACTCGTAATCGATGAAAGCGACAGACAGCGGTGGTGGTGGTGGTGGATGTGTGGCTTCTGCTGTGGTGGTGGTGGCTACTGCTGCTGGTGTTACTGCTGCCGGTGTTACTGCTGCCGGTGTTACTACTGCAGTTTCTGCCTTGGACGGCAGGACGATGACGTTGCCGCACAGGAGGTCTGTGTGGGCGAACACGAGGCCGTGCTCGCCCAGGCCGGGCCGCTGGCTCAGGCGGGCGACCAGCCATCCCAGCTCGGCTTGCAGCTCGGACTGGCGCCGGCGCTGGGTGTCCGTGGCCGTCGGCAGGGCGAGGATCCACTTCTGCAGCACCGTCCACAGGTTGGGCGCGGGCTTGCCGGGGGCGGCGCCGTCGACGACGTCCTGGAGAGGCTGGCCGTCTCCGCGGCCGTCGAGGTCGGCGCTGAGGTGTGTCCGGCCGGAGAGGCAGGGCACGGTGGCGTGCCACTGGGCCAGCCTCCGGGCGATGGCGCGGGAGACGTCGGGGCGGCGGAGCGCCTCGGGGTGGGTGACGGTGCCGCGGATGAAGCGGTACATCATGCCGTTCTCGAAGCGGGCCAGCAGCTCCGGCGCCAGGCCGTGGCGCATCAGCAGCTCGTGGTTCTGGCGCTCGCGCTGGCGGTCGATGATGAGGTCGGTGCCGTGGCCGTAGGCCCGCAGCAGGATGGCCTCCCTGTCTATCTCCTCCTTGGACAACCCCGGCTTCTTGTTCACCGCCTTGAGCAGCGTGTTGGTGATCCCGTCGGTGAAGCGGACCAGTTCCACTCGCGCGTCGGGGCAGGCCTGCCACTCCGGACGGAGGGCGTAGATGAGGCGCAGCGCGGAGGCGTCGGCGTCGTGGGAGTCGTACGCGAGGGGCACGAAGCGGATAGCGTCGCCCAGGGCGTCGTGGCTGTCACCGTTCCCGCCACCATTGCTGCTACCATTGCTGCTGCTGCTGCTGCTACCATTGCTGCTGCTGTTGCTGATGCCGTTGTCGTTGCTGTTGCCGATGTTGATGCCGTTGCCGTTGCTGTTGCCGGTGCCGTTGCTGTTGCCGGTGCCGTTGCTGTTGCCGGTGCCGTTGCTGTTGCCGATGCCGTTGCTGTTGCCGTTGCTGTTGCTGTTGTTGTTGCTGTTGTTGTTGCTGTTGCCGTTGCTGTTGCCGTTGCTGTTGCCGTCGCCGTTGCCATTGATCTCCGGACGGTGGTCGCCACAAACGGCGGTGCCGTTTTCTACCGGACGCTTCATCGTCTCGAGCTCGATTTGGGGGGGGGGCGATCTCGAAGGCGGTGAAGGAGGAGTAGGGAGGAAAGGAGGGTCGGAGGAGAGGAGGGTCGGAGGAGAGGAAGGTCGGAGGAGAGGAGGCGCGGAAGGACGAGGGAGGGCCCCTATCGGGTAGCTGTGTAGCTCGACGTGGGACGAGCCGCAAACAAAGAGAGCAGGACGAGCTATCCAGGAGAGCCGGAGAAGAGCAAGCGAGCCAGCAAGTCTGGGCCGTGTATGATCGGCTTCTAAGGACTACCGGGATGGTAGGTAAGAGGTAGGAGGTAAGAGGTAGGAGGTAAGAGGTACAGATAAGAGGTAGCAGGGATTAGGCACTCGTAGGCATAGGTAGATGCTGCTCCGAAGGTGCTCGACAAGGGGAAGCTTTCGCGGTGCCGATGACGTACGGGGTAGTGCCAGAGAAGAAAGAAGCAGCGGGCATCGGCCGGAAACGGACAGGGAACGGGCCAGGGACAGGTCAGGGCTGATCAGACTCGTCGACGCCGGTTTCAGGGCTGGTCAGGGCTGGCCAGGGTAATTAAGAGACGGACGAGGGCGGGAGAGGCTGTTTATAGGCAGGGCCATCGCCGGAAACGGGGACGAAACGGGGACCTGGCTGAGCCGCGAGCTGGCCGTCGAGCTCCGTGGGGGGGCGAGCACGAGGGCAATTTCCATCCTGGGTCCGGGCCAGGGAATGATTACCTTGTGGCCGCCCTGGCTGGGGGTCGCGGCTTGGCTGGCCTCCTGGCTGGCTCCCTGGCTGGTCGCTGGCTGGCTCTGGCTTCGCTGGCAGCCGATGGTGGTTGGTTGACACAGAAAAAATGCAACGAGAAATAATGGCGCTCGACCCTGTCCCCAGAGAAGTTTAGCGGCTGCGGGCCCCCCAGAAGAAGGATCCCAACGCCCCCAGCAGCACCCCCGTCGCCCCGCTACCCCACCGCCCGCCCAGTTTTTTTTCCAAGCCAGCACTCGTACGTCGCGCATGTGAACGTCAGCTGACTGCCAGGCGGCGGCGGCCGGCGCACGGCTGGCGTGGTGGGTCGGCCGCTCATTGGCGGCTCTCGCGCCTTCCCCCTGCCGGCCCGGTCTGTCGGTGACTTGATCGGGCAACCGCGAGCCTTCGATCGACCTCATCGGACCACCTGCAAGGAGGTTGCCTCCCCACGCCCTAGACTCGGTCGCGTGCCTCTTTTCTCTTTTCCATCCGTCGAGACGGCGGGACTGGGCGGCGAGGGATGACGCGCGCACGAGAGCGATAATACCTGGCCATCGCAGAGACAGAGAGAGACCCGCCAAGCCCCGATCGCATCGACACCCCGCCATGTCTCTCCCGATCCTCCCCAACCCGTCCAACTTCCTGGGCGTGGCGCTGGTCATCAACCGCACGCGCGACGGCCCGCGCTTCGTCTTCCACTATCCGGCCCACGTGCTGCCCCTCCAGGGCCGCTCCGGCGCGGGCGGCGCGGGCGGCGCGGGCGAGGACGAGCTGGAGGACGACGACGTCTTCGCGGACCGGACGTCGACGCCGGGCCAGCCGGGCCTGGGCAACACGGGCGGGGCGTCCATGCCCAGCGCGGCGGAGCTCGCGCGGTGGAACCAGGACGACCACCTGATGACCGAGGGCGGCACCCAGGTCGTGCCCTGGGAGCACGTCGCCGGCTTTCCCACCAAGGCCCTGGAGGCCGTGCTGACCCCGGCCAGGGCCTACCACAAGGAGCTGTTCCAGGTCTCGCTGGACCCCATCCACTGCGTGTCCTACCCCATCTACGTGCCCTCCAACGGCATCTGGAGGAAGAAGAAGAAGCCGGCCAAGTCCAAGCGCGCCGCGTCCGGGCGGGACGAGGACGGCGTCGCCCCGCGGGACGCCGAGGCCGCCCGCCACGGCAGCCCGGCGTGCAACGCCTCCTCCGCGAGGGCGGCGTCGGATGCCGACCGCGTGGCCACGCGGGACATGGCCAAGCAGGCGGTCAAGCAGGCGGCCAGGCAGGCCGGCCGGCAGAGCGCGGGCGAGGGCGCCGGCGGAGACGGCAGCAAGAACAGCGAGGACAAGATCAGCTCCATGACCATGTTCAACCTCGTCTTCATCCTCCAGCCCAAGCGGCACGAGACCAAGGAGCTGGTGGACGCCATGTACACGCACATCATCCGGAAGGTCAACAAGGCCTACAAGTACTGCCAGCAGAGGAGCGACTTCGTGTGGAAGGAGTCCAAGAAGATCCTGCTCCTGAAGGACAAGGCGCGGGAGGATCGTGAGTGCCCCCGTCCCCGGTCCGATCCGCCGCGGCGCGTCCCTAACGTGTATGCCCCTTCCGCCCCCCCTCCCCCCCGGCAGGCCGAAAGATGAGCTCCCTCTGGAGCGAGATCCTGGCGTCGTCGTCGCTGGCGGCCTCGATGCAGGACGTGTACGAGGCCGTCTCGCAGAACCGGATCGCCACCCTGGCCCTGGACACGCCCTGCGGCACGGTCACGCACTCGGTGCAGATCCCCATGCCCTTCCACCTCTTCGACCTGCCCCAGGAGGACGAGGCGGCCGCGCGGGGCCTGTGGGTCACCACGGCCAACTCGTTCGTGCAGGACGACGCCCCCGAGGGGCCGGCCTACCTGGACAAGAACTTCGCCCTCCTGCTCATGGACGACGAGAAGCAGATCGTCGCCGAGCTCCAGGCCGACCCGGACGAGACCACCATGGCCATGGTCGAGTTTGTGAAGCACTCCAAGCCCACCCTGTCGTACGTACTCTCATCCGGCATCCCCTACATACTGACGTCCAGGTCCCGGCCGCTGATGCATCCCCTTCCCGCCCCCAGCTTCCATCAGGTCGCCCAGCAGCCGAACAACATCCTCACGCTGGGCCAAGTGCGCAAGTTCGCGCAGCACTTCATCTTCTGGCGCCGGGGCATCGCCATCCCCCCGCTGCACGCCCGCGACATCTACATCCTCTCGCCCAACTGCGATCTCGGCAAGCTGCCTCGGGCCACCGCCGACTGGGCCAGGGCCTTCCCCTTCGCCCCGCCCCTGCCCGACTTCCTGGCGAACCTGTCGGCCGCCCCGCGGCCCTACAAGTTCTTCTGCCCCAGCAAGAGCTACCGGCCGGACTACCTGCGCATGCTGGCCTGGCTGATGCGCGGCGGCTGGGTCTGCCAGCTGTGCACCTTTGCCTACGTCGTCGTGTGGCCCGAGATCCTGTACGAGGTGGAGTACGCCCTCGAGGCCGACGAGCTCGCCAGGGCCAAAAAGGCTCAGCAGACGGCTGCGGACGAGCTGCAGACGGACACCGCACCCCATCGCCACTACCACCACGACGGCCATCACAGCAGCTCCGGCACGGACGACGAAGGCATGACTTCCTCCACCGCAACAGTGCGGAAGGACGGCCACGGCGGCGGTGCTGGTGCTGCCGGCGGTGCTGGCTCGAGTGCTGCCGGCCCCGGGAGGCCGCACGGGAACAGCAACCTATCCGACGACGAGGACTCGTCGCTGTCGACGTCGCAAGCCTCCTCCTCATCGCCGCTGTCCTCGTTTAAGGATCCATCGGCAGCCTCCAGCTCCCACCCTCACCACACCCCCGCCCAACGGGCCGCAGAGCGCGCGCGCCTGGAACGGCTGGCCGAGAAATCCGCGCGCGAGCTGGCGGCCAAGGCCACGGCGCACGCCCGCAAATTGGCCCCGACGCAGACGGAGCACCCCTCCATCAATGGGGCCCCGCACCTCGCGCACATCGCGCCGCACATCATCCTCGACGCGAGGAAGCCCACGGGGAAAGAGAGCCTGTACCTCAGCGCCATCGGCCGTCGGCTGCGCGATCGCCGGGTGCCGCCGCCGCCGCCGAGTAAGAAGGCCGTGGCGGCCGCGATGGCCGGAGCGGCCAGGCTGCCGGGAGCACCCGCGGGGAGCACGATGGGCAGGCCGCTAGTGGGGCTAGCCGGGACAGCCGCGTCAGCTGCGTACGCGCATCACCCCCGCGACAGGGAGGCGGATAAGGCTAGGGAGGCTGAGGCCCTGGCGGCGCGCGTCGCCGACACGTGGCCGCTCTTTTGGAAATACTTCAACGGCCGCTCGGCGCTCGAGCGCATCGCCCTCGTCGAGGACATGAAGCGCAAGGACGTGTGGAACCTCCTGACGGCGATGAGCGAGCACCTGCTGTGTGTGCGACATTGGTAAAGGGAGGGGGGGGGGGAAGGGGGGCCGACTCGTTACATGTAGTCAATGTCACGTTATGAACCCATGTTTTTCGATAAGGACATATATAATAGACAGATGCAACGATCTTCCAACCCTCCGTCTTCCGACTATCACCTCTCCCTCCTTAAAAAAAGGCCAATTCTCCCCGGAGAGAAGGGCGGCGTCACGAAGGCAAGGGAAGGGGAAGGGAGGGAGCTAGGAAATGTCGGTTTTTTGGTTCTTGTGTACCTCCTTCCCCTCACGCATGTACCCGTTACCTACCACCTATCTACCACTCCAAACCTCCCTTGGTACGAGGCGAGAAATGACCGATCATTCCTGGAAGAGTTCCTACGTAATACTTACTATAACACGTCCTAGAACGAACGGCCGAAAGCCTCGGCAAGTTCGTTTCTGGGCCTGAGACGTGTGCGGACGTCCAGATATGGAAAAGAATCATCCCCATTGGGAAGCAGGAGAATTGTGACTAGCGACGCGATAGGACGGGATACGAGACGAGACGGTGCGGTCGAACGGAAGTGTCATTTCGGGGTATCGCGTGGCGCCGTGACGGCCGACTGTCACACGTCGTCTCGCCTTCGCCGCCTTCCTCCCCGAGTATGTAGATAGGTGCCTTAACCTCATCCCTCGATTGCGCAAACACAGGTGTAGACTGGTTCCCGCGTCAAGCGATGAAAGCAGACACGTCGAAGCAGTAGGGCGGCCACGGTACCCGCCTACGTATGACATGTCGTGCATCACCAACGGCAACAGCCTGCCAAGTCAAAGGGCGCGTGACACAAGCAAGATCGAGAATAGATAGTATGGGGTGTTACTCAAATTCCAGACAAAAGGTAAGACGAAAACTAAACCCGCAAAAACTCCCCGTGAACGAGATCAAAAATAGATAAAAAAAAGACAAAAAATGCAAGCATTGCCTTTGCCTTGCCTGCGCGCGTGCGCGCCTGCTAGGATGTCGCCAGGATCAACTCAGGAACCTCGCTACTCCCCTCCCCCCCAATATGATGAAGCCCTCCCCCTTTCCTCTACCCGCCCCATCCATTCCTGTCCTGTCCCACCCTATCCCATCCGATCCAGTATGGCCCGACCTAGATACCTAATGACAAAGAATACCGCTCAAGACGCCGTACCGTGCCGGGGCCTATGTGCCAAAAGTAAAAAAGAAATGGAAGCCATATGGACTCGGGACCCCCTATCCCTGAAAAACGACCTTTCAAGATGCTCGCATAATGACAAGGCGAATAAGAGTATCAAAAAAAGGTGCAAATAAGCTGGGTGAACGCGCAGAGAAGTATAGGCAAAGTAAAGCTAATAGAGAGTACTCAAGGGCAAGCAAGAGCTATGTTGCTAATAGGAGGAGAGAGGGAGAAGGAATAAGAGTATTAGCGAAAGATAAAGAAGCCACAGAACGCTCGCGATCTCAGTCTGTGGGCGTGTACCTGTTCGATGTATAAGGGGAATAAATGAGGTAAGATAGGGATAAAAAAGAAAAAAAAAAAGCAAAAAAACAAGCAAAATAGGCTCATGGCCAAAAAGTAACACCCCTAAAAAGCAAATGCTCCTCATCTCCGTCCACACACGTAAGACAAAAAAAATAGTAAAACAGGCGGAAAATAACTCTAACGTCCAAACACCTAAAAACCCACTCCGCTTATCCGTCGAGGAAGGAAGGGTGGGTGAGATGGCAATAAGGTCGGGAAGGTGTAGTGTTCAAACACGCCATCACAACTCCATAAACTCGTCTTCTTCCTTCAGGTCCATATCGCCACTGCCATCGTCGTCATTCCAGAAGCAGTCGCCCTGGTCGACTAGATCGTTGACCATGACGCCACTGCCACCGTCCGGGCTGACGGACGTGCCCTCGACGTGACCGGAGCCGTTCAGGGGCTCGCCCTTGTAGTTGGTGAAGTCGGGCACCCGCAGCCCGGAGCCGTCGGTGCGCGTATAGCCAAAGTGCCGCTTCTGGCCGTCGTCGATGTTGCGCGTGGCCATGATGAGTTCCGACGTCATTCGCCGCTCGTCCTCGGTGACCGTGAACGGCAGCGGCTCGCCGCGGTCGTTGAAGAACTCGATGAGCTCCTCCTGCCGCGAGATCTGGATGTTCAGCAGCCACATGAGGTCGCGACACCAGCTGACAGCGCCGTTGAGTATGTCGCCCTTGTTGGGACCCTTGTCCTTGTCCTCGACGGGGAGGCCCGTGGTGATGTTGCCGACGGTGCTAGCAGTGGCCCGTCTGGCGCCCGGTCCCGCGAGGCTCGAAGTTGCCTGTGTCGGGCTGGCCACGCCGCTGAGGGTGGGGGACATAGGAGTACCGCTGGCGATGAGTTTCCTAACTTTCTCGTCGTCCAGGCGGTGGCTGGGCACGAGCTTGCTCAGATCTTGTATGCGCTCGTTGATGTTGTCGCGCCGGCGTCGCTCCACGAGGTTGTGCGACTCCCTGCGGCGCTTCCGCTTGGCCTCCTGGGACGACGTCATGGGCTGGCCGAGTTTCGCCGGCATCGATGCGCCGCCCTTGAGGAGCATCTCGCTGATCTGCGGGTTGTTGAGGGCCCCGTGCTGTAGGGGAGAAGAGAAGCCGGAGCCCGGAAAGGACGACATGCTGTTCGGCGTCTGGATCCACTGGCCCGAATGCGACTTCTCGTGGCCGGAGTGGCCGGAGTGGCCGGAACCGTTGGTCCGGATGGGCTGCGCCCCGAAGGACTCCGACGAGCCGATGGGGATCCCGGACATCATGCCTCCCTTGGTGGTCGTGGTGAGCGGGCTTCGGGTGCTCGATGCCTTTCGCTGCATGGACTGAGCCATCCGCTCCCGGGCCTTGAGGAAGTTCGCACCGCTGCCTTCGTCCAGGCCGGGCGAGCCGGCGAACGAGCCGGGCGATTGGATGGAGCCGAACGGCTGGGGGTGTTGCATCTGGCGGTATTGGCCGAGGTTCTGTACGAAGGGGCTCTGGATAGGATCCCCGTCGGGCGTGTTCGAGTACCCATTGCCATGGGCCTGGTCCATGGAGAGGTTGTGGTGGGAAGCGTAGATCCCCTGGGCGTAGCCGGCCATGCTCATGTCGGGCATGCCCGAGTAGTCCTGGCCACTCCCGTGCATGCCCGGCTGCGCATCAGCCGGGCTCGTTAGGCCGTCGAACAGCTCGTCATCCTGAATAAGGGCGGATCCGCTGGAAAAGCCGCTCGAGTTATTCTGGTTTGAGCCGTAGCCGTTCTGGAACGATTGGTGGTAGGCGCCTCCCATAGCGAGGTCGTTCGGATCAATGCTTCCTCCACCGCCCATCTGGGGGTATCCGTGCGATGCCATCGAGGCGGTTCGGTTTGGTCGGCTGCGTGTGCGCGTGTCGTGGGACTGGTACTGGAGTGGCTGCTCTCTCTCGGAACACCGGACGTCAGTCAACTCATGCGCACAAATCGTTTGGCCCGCACATAAACCAGCTGAGAGGACCCCGGAAGGCAGGAAAGGCGATTCGCACGCCGGATTTCCCGCTCCCAAATAAAGACGAACGTTTTGCGCCACCGAGTCGCTGTATCGCCGCACCACTACACCGGTGGGCACGGCTGCTTTTTTTTTTCTTTCTTTTATTTTTGCGACAGCCCCGCTACAGCCCTCCGCGAGAAAGCTAAGGCAGGCTGCTCAATGCCTGATGGGGGGAGCGTAAAAGAGGAGTAATAGCAGCAGCAGATAACCTACCTGTCTCGAGAGTATGTTCTGTTTGGGGGTTCGGTGATACAAATGTCGGTGACCGCAATCAGCCTGCCATGAAGCGGAGAGAGGTTGTCGGAAGAGTGGGTAGCGGGGAGGCGGGCAGCCCTGGGCTAAATATGGCAACAGAACAGGGGAGGGAGGGAGGAAGAGGAGGAACAGCGATGCCGGACGTGCGTGGGAGAGGAATCGCAAGGAGGAACGGAGAGAAAGGAGGCAGGAAATGGAAGCCGCTGTTGGGATCCAAGAAATATGCAGGCGCAGGAAGGGGGCCGATCAAGAGGGACTTTTCCCCCTTCTGTCCGTTTTGTAAGTGGGTGGTGGTAGTGGTGATTCGCGCGCTGCGATTGGAGAGGCGGCTCGGGCACTGACGAGTGTCGAGGAAGTGGGCGGCGGCGGCGGTGGGCGGCGGGCGTGCGGTGGGACAGGGATACTTAGTGAGCGGTCTCGACGCTGCGGGGACCAGCTAAACTGTTCTGGGCAATGCAGTGTCAGTGACAATGCAGCTGGAAGAGAAGCACCGCAGCAGCCAGTCAGAGGGGCAGGAGGGGGGAAGAGGGAAAATGCCAGATCAGAGAAAAAAGAAAAGGAAAAAAAAAGAAAAATTTTCTTGCCCTGCAGAATGTTGAATGTATGAGCGGCGCAATCGGCGCAGCCAGAAAGGATACGATCGCCCGTGGGCTGAGGGGTTCGGCTTGGGCGGCTGGGCGCGGCGTGTGCGAATAGACTCGGGCAATGCACGCAGCCGACGACGGAACACGACCAGTGTCGAGGGCAAGTAGCGGGAAAAAAAAGGCCGTTGCAAGGCGCTTTCAGCAAGAGTTGCCGCAACCGCAGTTGCAGACGGTGTTGCACAGAGCGTTGCAAATGTTGGGCGCTCACACTCGCGTGTGGGGTTAGAGTTGTGCGATGCGGGAAAGGGAGACTGAAAGGGCGAGAAATAAAATGGCCGATAGGGATAGGACGTGGTCGATGCAGCTCTGCAGCTGCAGTCAGTTGTCGTTGGTGGCGCACAACCTCGCGGAATGTTACTGGGCAGAGCTGCAGGGTCCGTCGCGGCGGGGTTTGGGGTTTGGGGTTCGGGGTTGGGTGGAAGCCGCTGACGATACTGCGAGGGAGACTAGGTAGAGATTCTGCGGAAGGAGGCGATTCTTAAAAGAGACGACGCGCGCCCAGGAGGTGGTCGACTTTCAGATGAGTTTCGGTCGAGTCAGCGGCGGGGGAACCAGGGCTAGGCTGCAGTTTATGTATGGGGATGGGGGACCCGAGGAACCAAAGGGACAAGGTTGTGTGGATGTACTCCCGTACGTACCTGGATTGGGAGTGGGATTTCCGTGGCGAGAGCGGAAGAGGCGGCTGAGGCTGAGTAGAGGGTTCCCGAGGAGGTTCCCTATTTTCCCCCTTTTCCGTAGGGGGCTTCGCTCGGAGCTAAGAAGAAAAAGCGAGGTAGACGCTCTGGTGCCTTGGCCGCAGTGCTGACGGGCCTCGGACGAACGACGACCAAGAGATAAGTATTCCCTGTGCGTGGCGTTAGGACGAACGCTTGCGCAGTCTGAAAGCGAGCGGCATAAGTAATATAGAGAGGTACGGGTGTGGTGCTAAGCAAGTTGTGGTGAGGGTAGGTGGGGTGGTGGTGGATGATGGAAGTGGTGGAAGTGGGTGGATGCTGGGTGGTGGGTTACCAACTGAGGGAGCGGCTTCTGATTAGTTGGCTACCACTAAAAGGATGTTGTTGCGGCGGAGGAGGCTTGCTGAGATATGATTTGTGACCGACTGGAATGCCAGGGAGCCCGCTCGCTTCGGAATCAAAGACCATGAACTGCGATACGACGGCCGCCTCTTTTCCTACCCTCCGCCTAGACTTGCAGATGTGGCGGCCTGATTGGTTGCTGGCTCGCTCCAGCGCTCGTTCTTGGGCTGCTTTCCGCCTCTGGCTGCGAGGGACAAGCGCTGGCCTTAGCTGAACTCGGAACTGGCCTCGGCTCGACGCCCGGAATGTTCGGCCTCTCCCGAGCTCTCCCTGTCGGCGCTCTTTCCTCGCCCTTTCGGCAGGTTTCTTTTATTAGGATCTGTCTTCCCAGACTCGCGGGCGTCTGCCACAGACCGCAATCAATACGGTATTCCCAGGTAGGCAGCTGGTGAGGAGGAGCAGTAGTAGGACCTACTTTAGGGGTGGATTGCTCGTATATTGGGCGTTACCCCAGCTTTGGCCGTGGATGCGACCACTCAGCAGCGACGGCCTTCTCCAAAAGCCGTGGCGCGGGCTGGGCTGCAGAGATGATGGTGGGCAGCCGTGGGCAGCAAGACGAATGGCGGAAGTTGGGGAAACCTGTTACGCTGCGGGGCCAAGATGCCTTTAGCACCTTAGGTAAGCGCTGGCGGGGAACCTAAGCCTGGAGGTATCCCTCTTTTAGTTAGGTCGCTCTGGTAGACGTGCTGATCTTGGACGGATAGCCGGAAGGCCGACGGCGCAAGGCCCGGGATCGTTGGAACGATGGAACCTGAAGCGACTCTCCTAGCTCGAACCGCTCTCCCGCGTAGCCTGTGTTTCTGTGCGCCTGCGTGCCTGTGTCCCCGGATTGTGTTCCCGGACAGTGGAGGTTCTGTGCAGATCCGCTGGGTACGTACTGGGATATTTGGGGTTGGCCTCGCTTTGCGCGGCTCGCAAAAAAGGGCGCCTGCAAGCGGGACGGGGAGTCGAGGAGGTAGCGATAAAATAGAACACAGAAACGGCCGTTCCTCAGAGACAGGTTGCGCCTCGACGATACGCGGCGGCACGGGGGGAGGCACCTAAATTAATGCAGGGTGCCGCGCGAATACGGGAGGGTTTCGCTGTCTGCACGCTCTGTCCCAGTTTCTGGCGGCGTCGGGCCTCAGGTAAGTAGCGCTAGCGTAGGTGTGACGTGAGATCGGATAGATATGGACGGTCCGACAGAATATGCACCTTGTGAGCAGAGGCGGCGGCAGGTGGGTGGCAGCTGGATGGAGGCGTAAGATCGGACAGAGTGTTGATTCGGTGAGAACTGACAGGCCTGCTTGCTGAAAACCGCAATCTGCCCGAACGAGGTATCGGCGTCCGCCGTCCTGGGCTTGCTGCAGGAAGTTGAGTGTGCGTGGTGGGATGCAAGCTGCAAGTCGCCATCCTCGAGGAAACAAGAGGATGGGACGCTTTTATATCCCAGGCTAAAAATAACGGACCACCTCTCTCAAGGTCATCTACGTAGGACTTACTCCCAGCCTCAAGCCCAAGTCTTCTGACTTCCGCTCTTGGACGGAGTGGGTGTGTGAGAACGAGAGACAGCCTCGCAGCAGCAGCAGCAGCAGCAGCAGCAGCAACAACAGCATAGCCTGTCCGCCTTCGATGGAGATTAGAAAAAGCGTTCCAACAGTTTCTAACCCTCGCCGGCGGGGCTCTTCGAGCAGTCGTGCAGGGCATTCTTGGAGGGCGAGCGGCGGAGGGCTCCAGGAGGGGGGGGGGGGGGGTTTGGTCGGGATTGCAGGGGCCCTCGCAAAGGGAGGGCGTCGCACCCCCAACGTGACTCCTCTTCAGTGAGCCAGAGTGAGACAGCCCACCACCACGATGCCCATGGGCCATAGGTACCTACGTAATGCACTGTGCTCGCCTGGCTGGCCTGCTGGGCGTCGAGCACCGCAGGTACCTCACGCACTATCGGCAAGACATACTCCGTCCGGGAGTAAGAAGGCAGCCGACTGGCGGCCTTGTGTGCTGCAAGGCGCTGCTGCAACGACGATCGGAAGAGCCGGTTGGGCACACACCTCGCACCCCGGTCCACTTGCACATGCCGGACCGCAAGCAGCCATGCACTTTCTTTTTCTTTTTCCTTTTTCCTGTTGACGACGTTCAGGACCCGCGGCACCCTCGGTGGGCTTGGCGACCTCCCTGCTCAAGGCTCCGTGGCGCCCGGCCTTCAGCCTGTGAGCCTGTCTCCTACCTGGGTAGTAGGTGGGCAGGCCCACGCGCGGGCGGATTTTGATGCTCAAGGGACATCTAGAGATTTTTGCTGCTGAACCAACAAGCATCCCGGTACCTGCGCCCGTGGGGGAGGTGCGTGGGTACCTCTCACGAAAGCCTCCAGAATTCTGACCGGCCGTGAGGCAGCCAGCGAATTACTGTAGGTCTCTCGAGGGCGCGGCCGCTCTGAGGGCCCGGTGCCTGCAGGGCTCGCCACTCGCCCTGAACCATGTGCAAGTTCAGATGGTGGGCATGGGATGGACGCGGACGGGGGATGGGGGCAGGCATTCACCAGGCGACGAGTGCGAAAGTGCCAGAATCCCATCCCCGTCCCCGTCCCCGACCCCCCTTCGTCCCCCTCTTCACCCCCCCCTCCTCTTCTCCCAATATTTGGACTTTCCAGGCGCTGCGCCACTGAGGTGGCCAATTATCCCGCGCGCGCTGGTCATGTCATGCACGAGGAGATGGGAAGTCGATACCGCAGAGGATCTACTTCGTCCAGGTGTTGGTTCAGATGGGATGAGTAGTCCTGAAAGTCGCAACGAGTTCGCTGCTTCTGAGTGGGGCCCGGGACTGGACTGCAGGGCAACCTCCACCTGTGCCTCCCGTCCGGCTCCCCTGTGGATCACTAATGCAGCGGTGCAACGCTAGCCAATCACGCGCTGCGGATCAGCTTCGTGCAGAACTGGTAAATCCGACATCCGCCGTGCAGCGAATGAAGCAAGCGGGCCCGCCAGGACATGATTGGACGGGAAGGCTGGGTGGACCCGCGCCGCGCGCAACGTCCAAGTCTCTTGATCAGAGCCGCCCGTGCTCACCCCCCAAAGCCTGCTACCTAAGCCTTCGAAGTACTGACCTCAAGTGCCTACCTCCATTACGGCGTCCACCACACCACACCACGCCTTCTTTCGACGCACACACACACACACTTACGCATCGCGCACGCACACGCAGACATCGTCTTCCGGCCGTCTTCCTCCGGCACGAGCGGATCCAGCAGGCTCCCTGCTTTCCCCGTCGACGCGCGAACACACAACGCAACCACGCACGGCTACCCGCTCCGATACCTACTAAAGAGACGGCCCGGTTGACTCTCGACACAAAGAAAGAGCCAGGACCCCGTTCTCAACTCAGCCTCGGCGGTTACCTTCTCCGTTCGTTGATACCTGCTACCTGGTCGTCAAGTCCACCTGATCATCACCCTTGCAGTGAGTGTCGCTGTCAGCACGTCAGGCTGGGAGGTCGCATCTATCCTTGAAAATACCCGGGACTAACCAGGGCTCGAGTTGGTCAGGAACAGTGCTGCGGATGGGAAGGAGGGCCTCGCCTCACGTACGCCGTACCTCACCTCGCTGCCTGCTTTATTAGGTAGCCGGAAGGCTGCCAGACCTGCGTCTAGCGGCTCTTCCTCCACCTTGCACACCACTTGCGCCCCCCGACCAATACCGTCACACGCCCGATCTCCATCCCCCCCCTCCTCCCTTTCCAGCTTGACAGTACATCACACGTCGCTTCCAGCCTTGATTCTCCCCCCCTACTTCTCGAAGGGTGGTCACTAGGCACACCTGCTACCGACGACTTGTTCCCGAATACTTCCTAACTTCCTGCGACGACCCTCCGGTCCTTCATATTCCGAGCCCTCTCTCTGGGGCCATCTCGAGACACCCCTCTCTGGAACACGCACTTCTGCGCTCGCTCAGGAAGCGGACGGCGCCGACATATTCGAGGACAGGCTAAGAAGACAGTCATCATGACATCACAGTCGTTCCGGGACTCGCTCAACTCGCTGGGCTGGTCGCGGCGGGACCAAGACGTCCCGGTCAACACATCCCAGCGGAGCGGCTTGCTCTCCTCGATCAGCTCGCTCAACCCCTTCGGAGCAGACCGGGGCTATGTGCGCCTTCCCACTACGGAGAGCCAAGGCGCCGCGTTGCCTGCGCCCACGAGGCGTGAGGAGGAGGAAGGCTGGTTTGCTCGTGAGTTGACCATCCTGCTTGCTTCCCGGTCCCCGCCCTCGTAGGGTCTCAGTTCCCCTGCAGCAGACCTAGGCTGCATGACATGCACCCATCCTCGCCCCCCCTCACCCGCCCACGCACTCTCGCGCCCTGGTCCTGCACATGAGCATGGTGTCCGCACATTTGTGTTCGATCTGGGCACAGATCATACCTTTGGGAGGTTTTAGAAAGCTAATGACAACCCGTCTGCCTCCGCGCCTTTCGTATCGACAGTGAGCAGGTGGGATCGGTTACTGGTCTTTGCTGCCTGCAATCTGGGCGCCCTGGCGTGCTTCGTTATTTGCTTCGCCCTCTTCCCTATCGTGGCTACCCGCCCTCGCAAGTTTGTCATCCTGTGAGTGACCAGCCTCCTTTCCTTCTCAGCATCTTCTAGTGTACTCCCTATGCCGCGCCATGCACATGCCATGCACATGCAACCCTCCCGCCTCCCCTGATTCCCACGCCCTCTCGGTTCGGCCTTCCTCTTGCTGCGCCCCAGCCGCGCGAGGCGCAACAGTGGCCATTCCCAGGGCATCCGGTTGGCCAGTGCCTGTTTCCTGGCCATGCAGAAGAAGCATGTCTTGCTGCAGCTACCCGCCTTGCATGCGGCCAGATCTCGTATGACGGGTTGGCGGGCTAGGGTGGTCATCTCGGGGCCGGTGTGACTCGATGAAGGTGACCTACCGAGGACCGTATCATTCCATAACTTCCAGCTTTCGCCGCCGCCTTCTCTCTGCTTTTGTCATCTCCCTGTCTTGCGCGTATACCGCTTTCCTCGAGCGTTCTTCCGAGACAATGACGACACGATGCTGACTCGCCCCTTGCTTGACAGATGGACGCTAGGCTCAGTTCTGTTTCTCTCGTCTTTTGCGGCCGTCATGGGTCCCTGGGCATATGTCCAGCATCTCGCGTCTACGCCACGGCTGCCTTTCACTGCAGCCTACTTTGGCTCTATCGGCCTGACGCTGTACTTTTCCATTGGGGTGAGTCACTGTCGAGAGGCGGATACGCGGCCTTCATATCTCTTCCTAGTCCGCCCTGCTGACCTGGACCATCCTATGCGCAGCTCCACAGCACCCTCCTTACTCTGTTCTCAGCCATCATCCAGATAGCCTGCCTCCTCTGGTACCTGGTCAGCTACTTCCCTATGGGCTCGAGCGGTCTACGCCTTGCTACCACGTTTGGGGCGAGAAGAGCTGCGGCCTGGATGACGGGTTAAAAACGAAAGTCGGCTCCTACCTACGCATTTCGCAGTATTGGTTATCGGGTTGGTTTTCTTCCTCGTATGCTTTGCTTAGTCAAGCCAGATCATCTGCTTTCATCGTCTTACCTCTCCATCTTCCTGCTCTCCGTCCTTGGTCCTTCTTACGATCACCGTGAGAGGGAAACGATGGCCCAAGGGATCATCGATTACATACATACAGCGCATTGCAGTGCCCTATTTCGTGCTTTCTGCCGGTCGTTGGGTGCTCTAGCAAGTGTGCATATCAGTTTTTCACCAGCAGACCGGGTCCCTATTTCTTTTCTTCAGCCATAGCTAAGGTGCCTATCAGCAGGTGTATGTGCGTACCTAAGGCAATATGGATTGGCCTAGGCCTTCTTACTAAGTGCATGCACGTAGCTGAAAAAGGCCGACCGGCTTCCGGTCCTCACGGAGCCGAGGCAGAATGGAAGGGACAAGATGGAATCGGTAGCCCGCTGCCGCGTTGGGCGGGAAAGGCGGGAAAGGCGGAAATAAGTGTCCCTTTCCGCTGTTCGTTGTTGCTACCACCTATTATATTTCTATAATACCTCAGGTAGTATACATATACTACGTGCGTACGTACTAGCTCCGCGTACTTTCTCTTGCAATCGACGGCCAAGGGCTGGGCGAAGGCTCAGCACTTGGGACGAGACGTGAAGTTGAGGAAGGGGGGAGGGGGGCTGGCCACTCCGAATGTGCCGATGATCCTGATTAAATATGTGCTTTCTCATATGAAGACGACGAACCCTCCCTCCTACCTACAGTACTCCCTACACCATCCTGTAACACGGAGGGAGCTCGATGATTATTACAAAGGAGGGAGACAAAAAGCGTCGCCAGGGCGTAAGCCGGCGTGACCTGCCGGTCTGCCTGTCTCTTTGTCGGGCTACCAGTCCTAGCAAGGGAAGCAAGGGAACGCCTTTTCTTGGCATTTTACCGGCGAGGCGAGGCACGGGTCTGTCGCGCACGCACGGCCCTGCCGGGCCTCCTTCCAGTCGCTTTCTGGTTCTACTCTGCGCAGCTTAGGTGGTTAGAGTGCCCTTCTGCTGGGCTGGAGCGGCTCGGCTCGGCAGGGCAGGACGACCTAGGTAGCTCACTTTATCGAGGGTCTGTCCGCCGTTCTGCCTGCTTACCTACCGGAGTACCTACCTTGATTGTGTCGGGTCCTACCACTAGATAACCTTACTTACCCAGACGCCATGCTTTAGGCGGTAACCGCCCTTGCTTGTTCCGTTGTACCAAGGTACTTGCTGGCTGGCGTGTTCTGTGTCGCTAATTTGCTGCCCGTCCTGTTTCCTGCGGTTGCTGTTCTCCTTCTTTTTTCCTTCGTTTTTTTTGTTGCTTTGCCGTTTGCGGTTTCACGGTTGTACATTTGGGACGCTGGGAGTCTGGTCTAAGGGGACGGGGGGACGGAAGAGGACGTCTTCATCTTATCTGACTCACCCACTACGACTACAAAATTATTGCGTCGTAGGCTTTCTTTTCTTGGCTTGTTGGATTTTCTTTGGCCCTCCTTTTTTCGCGACCTCGCTGCCAGCTCTGGTTCCCCTCATTACGGAGTACTGTCTTCTTTCTGTTGAGTGGAGTGGCCTGGGCGTCGGATCTTGCTGTTACCGAGCAACCGACTGACGCGGCCCCGTCGTACTGTGCCTGGGCGGACAGGGGGTTGGGGGCGATCCTGGGAAAATCCTCGCGTACGGGTGTGGGTATGGACGCATCCATGGAAGATGGAGTGCATATGTAATCCGTACGGTATTCGTATATCTGGCTGTTGGTTGTTGGTGTTTATTCTCGGGTAGGCAGGCACTCACTCACGGAATGGCTGACGGCGAGGGCTTCCCGTGGGGCAGACCGTTGCGTGGGGGTGGCAGAGGCCCGACAGCTCCGTGCTTCGCCGCTGCTCATCGTCGCCCCAACATGCCCTGTCTGTGCACATGGGTAGCTGCCTAGTAGGACGCGGCCACCGGCTCGCTAGAAGCGGCGTATACGGCTTTGCTAACTAGGCGCCCGCGGTAATCCAGGCTCCAATTAGCAGCAAGGCGTTCTAGATCCTTCTCCTTGTGGCTTCGGGCCACTGGCGTGCTCTCAGGATGGGCCGACGCGGAACGTCCCCCCTCCTCTCTTTGCGAGAGAGCAAATGATGAGGCGGTGAGGCCGTTGCGCTGTGGGCGTTCGAGGCTGAATGAGGCAAGGGCCTAAACTAGGATGCCCGTCCAGGACGCACACAGCAGCAGACAGGTGCCCAATCGACGACTTAGATTCAGCCCGCTGTGCCCGCTGCCGCCGCGTCCTGCTACTGCATGCGTGCCCCTCCCTCCTCTAGGTAGCTTCCGTTGGCATGCATCGGCGGCGGGAGACCATCGTGAGAGAGGGGAGAGGGGGATGGAGGGGTGATTGGGGGGGGGGAATGGAGATGGAGGGGAGAAGAGGGGGAGGGGCTTGCAAGGACTGAGACGCAGACGAACGTGGTAGGCCCGTCGACATCAACCCCTCCATCCCCTCCGCTCGGACTGTGGCGGCGGTGGTGATGCGGGACAGGGCGTCGCTCGGAAGCTGACATGTTGCCTCATTAGGCCGGCTGCTGGTGGGATGTGCCGAGGGCATTGAATGGATGGTCCGCGGGGGAAGGAGCCGGAGAGAAATGGGGCCGGGGTTCCGGATCTGTCATCCAGAGGGGGGTCCGGCGTTCACGCACGACCGGTGACCGGAGGCGGGGGTCACTGTCGAATGGATGGATCTCTTGGATGGATCTCTGAAAAGAGAAGCAAAGAGAAAGCTTCGAATAGGGTAAGGCCCCCCAACCGAACCACCTTTCAACCCCACCTCCGTCCATTACGGGCTCGGCCTACATTGCCTTTGTTGCACGTCTTCCCTCGGGGCAAATCAGCTCCCGGTTCTCGAGTCTCCGCCATGGGCATCCAGACTGGGTGGAGGGATCCATCTGGTGGAGGGATACCGTGCCGGTGGTGTCTGAGAAGCAAGTTACTGTAGCACGATGCTGTTTGTGGGGGCCCGGGGGTATTGGGACGACAAAAACTGGTACCCGGCTTGGAGGCCGCAGCGGCGCCGTTGCCGAAGGAGAGTGTGTTTGTCGCTCGAGGTCGCGCCGTTATCCGCGGCGCCAATCCCTTTTCTGTCTTTGTTGTACATAAGGTACCGAGGCGAGCTTAGTCCATAAAGTGGCATCCGGGCCCATGGCTGTTGACCCCACGCGACGCGCCCTTCCGGTGGTGGGCGGACCGGAGTAGATGGGGGGAGCGGGAAGAGAAAAAGTACAAATAGGTACCTCCTACCTCAGTACAGCCGCGTGGGATTCTTGGGCCGTGAAGAAGCCCAGGCGAAGGTCGGAGTAACGGGTGTACGTAACCTTGGAAGTTAGAAAGGTACGAAGGGCACCCACAGGTACGGACTAGAGAGTGTGGTTGAGCGGGTAACGCGACTTGTTCACCCGGCAAGCCCAAAGCGCGATAGTTGCTTGTCAACTTCCCCTCCCCCGCTCCGAACCATGGAGGGCGCCTTGGCCGGAAGAGCTCGGCACGGCCAGCTGCAGCGAAAGTGAAATCGGGCTGCTGGGCCCGTCAAGAGAGGACTACGCTACCTCTTTTCTGTCTAGGTACTGAGACGCCTACCAAAGGTAGGTAGGCAAACGGACGATCTAGGCAGTGTTGCGGAGGGAAGAGACGAAAAAGCAAATCTTCGCGCGTCTGGCACGCGCTTCTACGGGAGGTAATCCGTAGAGGAGGACGGCGACGGGCTCCAGCCTTTTCTCACTAGGGTCGTCGATGTTAGCGCGGTAATAGACGGGCACTGCCAAACCCACACGAGTGGCCTGTTGAGATAACCGGGCGGCAGGGGGGAAAATTCGTCCGAGATGGCAGCTTCAGCGGGCACTAGACGCACCCGTGTTGCACCGAGCAGCAGTGGTTGCTTTTACGAGCCGGTCCACGATACCTTCAACCTTCGACTCTCGCGGAGGGAATCCAACCACAACCCGTCCAGGCATTGTAGGTCCAGCCCGTGTATAACCTGCCTGCCACCTGCCGGTCTGGTAGAGGTGCGGCGGGGGATTACTGAGGAAGTGGCTTCCCATGGAAACGGAATGGATGCCATAAGGCGCCTCCGCTCCCGCATTAAAAATACCTACGGCCAGGGCTTGCTCGTTCGGCCTCTGCTTTCCTCGCCTGGAGAGAAGTTGTGCGCCATGCCACGGGATATGATTCACTGGAGGGTTTGCCCGTAATTTCCTGTGTACAAGCAGCCCTCAAGCAGCCCGCAGGCAGCCCGCCAGATGCCCGCCAGCAAGCCCGCCGCTAATACCGAATGAGGGGTGAGGCGTGAGGGGTGTATTTTTACAGCGGGCACTGTACAGTCTGTAGGCAGGTCCTGGTGCCGCAAGGCAGAGCCCCGGCCCTCACTTAAAAAAAACACAATTACCTGCTTCCAAACCCCCCCAAACTGCTCTCTGGCTGTCCCCTCCTCTGCAGCCGCTAAAAGCACAAAATAACCGATTTATATTCGCGCAGCTCCACTGTAGCCGGACTGCGGAGCTCTCTTCCCACAGAGGGGACGACAGAGGGGTGGCAGAAAATTGTGAAAAATATTACCGTCCGCCTACAAGGTCCATACCTGCCTCTCGTCCCCAGCGCGGCCGATCGAGGGTCTCCAGTCCCGCGCCTAGCCCAGTGACCCGAGGGGGAGGAGCCCAGAAAAAAAAGTTTTAGTTCTCACACAAACCACTTCACCTTTTTCCCAACAACACATCCTCCTTCCCTTCCTTCTGCTTCTTCTTTCTATCCTGACGGCGCGCCATTTCCACCCTCGCCAGCTTGCTGCAGCAAACGTTTTGTTCTCCGAACGGCGACCATAACGACCTACCGCGGGCAGTGACTGTGGGCTGGATGCGCCCCGAGTCGTTCTGAAATCGGGCCTGCGGATTTGTGTGTGCGCTTCTCGGGTGCTTCGTTTCCAATAAGGCATCCCACCCACGGTCTTTTTTCTCTTTCCTCAAGATTCGGCATCCCGCTGCGCCCGCGCACTTGCACCTTTTCAAAACCACCACGCCACAACCTGCTCGTCTCTTGTCCCTTCCGACCACGGTCGATCTCTCGAACTAGGTACCCATACGATTTCCCCTCCCCCTCCCCACCTGCGACGGGATTCCAGTCGAATCCTCCGTTGGTCCTCTGCCACCGGCGATTTTCACGAGGTCAACACGAGCCGGTGCTCGCATCTCTGCGGCTCACTTGCTCGGCGTCTCGCCGCCGACCTTGTTTTTCCTTTTACCCTTCTTCTCGCCCCTCCTTCGCGTATCTTACACTGCATTGATTTCCAGGCTTCTCTCGCTCTTCGAGATCATCGACGCAGCGGGCCGACGTCGCAAAGCTTCGCCGACCACCCGGTATCGAGCTCCCTGAGCACGGAACGGACCTTCAGCTAGACTCTGGCGGGGAGGTCGTCTGCTGCCTCTCCAGACTGCCGTACTGACTGGGGAGGTCCTCGGATTCACCTCGGCGAGGCGCGTGGGGCGTGGAGGAGGACAGCACAGAAGCTCTGACTGGCCTCATATTCCACCACACTCCCATTTTCGAGCCGAACTGCAGACACCATCATGTCGAGTTCGTCCATATTTTCTTACGCGCAGGCCGCGCGGGGACATGCGATAACCCCAGCTGTCCCGCATCCTGTCGCGACTTCAGCACCGCCCTCGACGAGCTCGTTGGGCAAGGATGATGCCGCCTCTACCGTGGCCACCTCGGCCACGGCCCCTTCGGTACACTCGAATGCGTCCGACCTGAACGACCCTGTCAAGCCAACGCAGGCTGATTCGGATATCACAACTCAGCGGAAGCACGACTCCGACGTTGCCTCCGTCGGCGACTCCGCCGCCTCCACGAGCGCCTTGGCCGAGGCTTCCTCGATTGCCTCGCGTGATGGCGAGCTACATGGCGATATCTATGCGACCAACGGAGAGAAGGCTGCTCGGTCGTCATCTTCCACTTCTCGGCTCCCCGACGACCCCAATGCGAAGAAGGGCGCCCGAAAAGGCAGAAAGCCGAGGAATTTCGAGAAGGAGGGGGAACCCAGTCTACTCCTCGAGTCCGAGAAGGAGAAAGAGGCTCCTAAGCTCGAGCTCTCGGAAGCTCCTATTCCGACGGTCAACGTTTGGAAGCAGCGCGCAGAGGCTCTCCGGGCCAAGGCGCCTCCCCCGGCTCTCCTCAAGTCTGGTGCAAGCGCGGGCACGACTGGTCCTACTGTGAATGGGACCGCGGGCAAGCCCAAGGATCTGAAAAAGTCTCCCTCTGCCGGACTCCTAGGCGAGTCGGCAACGACGACCGCGGCGGCGGCCAGCCCCAACGCGCCAGTACCCAGCAGCACTAGGCCTCAGAGACGGTCAAGCGAGAGCGTCCGCGCCAGCGGCGAACAGCCCAGCAGAACCGGCCCCCGCGGAGCGAGCAGGATAGCCGAGAGGGAGGACAAGCCTGTCGCGTCCAACGAGTCACTACCTTCAGTCCAGGACGCTTCCTTATGGCCAACGCCGGAATCGGCTGCCGTTGCAGAGGAGGGAAAGGCGAAGGCGACCGAGAAGACGGATCGCGTAGAGGGCGGTGATGAGCCGGCGCCCTCCAAGTCGCGTCCTAAGAAGGGATGGGTTCAGATACCATTTGTGCCCACTGTCAGCTTCCAAACCCCGATCCCCCCCAGCGTCCGGGGCGGGAAGCCGCGTGGTGGTGGCAGCGCCCGGGGCGGGCGAGATTCCGGTGCGAGAGGAGGACATGGCAGTGCTTCCACTCCGGTATCTGCCGAGAAGGCACCCTCAGCGGTCGTCTCATCGACCGGCAAGAACGCACCTGATGCCCGAGAGCGGATTACAGAAGGCAGCTCTCCAGCATCCGCCCCTTCGCAGCCGCCGAGTGCGGTCAAGCGCCCCTCGACGGACGCGACTTATGGCCGTGAGCAGCGCAAGGCTTCGGTGCCGGCTCAGACCGACAAGCCAAAGGAGGCGGCGTTCGACCATGCAGTCGTGAGTTCGCTACACCCGCATCAGACATGGCTCTATGAGCTCTCTCACCCAAATAAGCACGAGACTAATCGCCACCCACTTGAGCAGTCCGCGGCCAAGGGAGACGCCATTGCGAAGGGCAGCCGTCCTGATGCCGTCAATGGCGATCGTCAGCACTATGGTGTTCATGCTGGCGCTCGGGTTGGGTCCACCTCGAAGAGCCCAGACTACGCTAAGGAGTTAGGCTTTCAGCACTTCAAGGAGCAGGGTTTCCGTGGCGACAGGACGGAGCCGCGGAGCGAGCGTGGCGGCCGCGGTGGATACAGGGGCTCCCGTGGAGGCCATAATGGTGGCGGATCGCAGACGGCCTCTTCGTACCCCTCCAGCGGACAGAGAGTCGCTCCGAGCGCGGCCCCGTTTACTTCGCAGCAGACAGGGCCATACAGCCCGCCTTCCCAACAGTATCCTTTCGGCAGCGCTCCCACCCCGAGGTCCGGCGGTAGGAACGGCCGTCGACCTCAGTCCATGTCTCAGCCTCCCCCGTTCTCAGGCCGCGTACAGAACGGAGCCGGAAACGCCCGAGCGCCGACCATCCACACCTCGACTCTCCCTCATGACTATCAGGGACAGCAGAGGTTCCCAGCATACCCGGCTTTTGACCCCTATGCAGACCCAGAGCTGCTCCGAGGCCTGATCCTTCAAGTGGAGTACTACTTCTCTCTGGAGAACCTCTGCAAAGATCTGTATCTTCGAAAGAAGATGGACTCTCAGGGCTTTGTGCCCCTGCATTTTATTGCAAGCTTCAAGAGGATGATGGATCTGGCGCCCAATCTGGACTTTGTCCGGGCTGCCTGTGAGGCCTCGGAGAAGCTGGACTACATTGTTGACCTAGATCAGCAGGAGCTGATCCGAGCACGACAGTTCTGGTCTGGCTTTGTCCTTCCTGTTGGTGAGAGGAACGAGGAAGCCCGCAAGACTGGTCCCGATCTGAAGACTGCTGTATTCCGCTCACTTCACAGCCGGCCCCTGCAGCCATATGACCAGCAGCTGCAACAAGCTCAGCAGGCCCAGCAACAACCGCCTCCATCTTACACTGGACCCATGATGACCTCAGCATACCCGACAGCTTCTCCGACAGCTTTCACACCTAGCTTTGGCGCCCTTGGGCCTGTGGCCCCATATCCGGTTTACGGCAATGGGATCCATGCTGAACCCATTGTGAATGGAGCCGATGTCAATGGTTACGCTTATACTGGAGAGAGTCAGCTATCAGCCTCCGTCCCAGACTTTTCCCCCAGTGGCTTCATGATGGGTGCGCCCACTACTCTGGAGGACTACCAGAACTTCCCGGATGAGCAGGTCGAGAAGATTGTTGTCCGGTCACATGTTGAGAAAGCCTCAGCTGCGGCTGCCTCTGCCAAGGCACTGCCTGTTAGCATTGCTAACGGCTCAGGCCCGAATGGGGCCCATAGCTCCGAAGAGGAGGCGTCAAGGTATGTTAGCTCCCAAGTATATCATTGTTCGTTTTCTCACTCTGACAGTCTAAAGCAGTCACAAATTTGCCGAGCAGGCAGAGATAACGGCTACTCCACATGACCTGGCCTCTGAGGCTAGTTCAACTACTCAGGATGCCGTACCTACTAAGGCGCATGAGAAGCCCCCAGTGAAGGCAGAGGAACACAAGATGTATCCGGATCTTCTTGCCAGTGGCCTTAGCCAACGGATAAATGCACAGCCCGGCGAGACCCCAGCAGACATGAAGGAACTCTATCGATTCTGGTCTGACTTCTTGCTCGACAAGTTCAACGTGCGAATGTACGAGGACTTCCGATCATCAGCCCTGGAGGATGGTCGCCGCAACCCTCCTAGCGACTTTGGGCTGAAGCGCCTTATGGGCTTCTACCATGACGTTGCTCACGGGCCCCGCAAACCGTGGGCTAGTGGGAAGTCGCTGCCTGCTGTTTTCGCACCGCATTCAGCTGAGGCACAGCACATCTTCGAATCTTGGGGAACAGCAGGAACATCCGCAGATGGCGAATCCCAAGTCTAGGATGAGACTGTTCTTCCAGACTCCAAACTCCGACCCGGCACAGAGATGGCCTGTTCGGCATGTTATGAGGGGAATGGGGCCTGCCTGCTGTTAGCCAGTTCCTATCATCTCCCCTTCTCCACTGTCTTGAGTTCACGGACGATCACTATCCGACCCCTCGCCACACTCGTTTCCTCGATACAGAAAACCTCTTCATACAACAACGGACTGCGGCCATCTGCTGATTGCTGCAGCTTATTGTGAATGGAGACGTGCGACCTCTACATACACAGCCCACAGCCTTGGCATGTTATTGTCCTGCCAGGATGTCCTTCCTGCAGTAACCCAGCCTTCGGCACGTCCTGAAAATGCCTCAGGAATCATTATCTTCAGTCCCTGCGCTGTGGTTTGATATTGGGTGGACTAGGGGGGGGCTGCACTCCCGTCTTCCCAGTGGTGGCTATGCTAATAAAGCCAACAATCCTGTCTTGTTTTTCTTTTGTTCTGCCCGAGTGTGCCAGAGACACGAGTTCCCTGTCACTGGGCTTCATGTCAACTTGCATCAAACCTAGTAGGTTTTATGCCTACTTGCTGCCAAGTTTTTTGCCTACGAGGGCAATTCGGTCTGACTTTTCCCTCACGGCATGCTCAGCAGGAATTGCGATCACAGTTGCGACGTGGAAGCTTCTCCATACTAAGGAGGGCCCATTTGGAGTTGAAATAGGCGAAGGGGGGGAGCTCCGCCATCTGGGAGGCAGGGAGGATATGAAGCTTTGTCCAGCAGCATCATGACCGCCTTCTCGGACATGGATCAGGGGAGGAAGAGAAGAAAGGGGGCTCCCTCCACGTCTTGTTGGTTTTTTCTTGACGATCTCGGCTATAGCAGCTTACGGATCTCGTTGCCTCTCGAGAGGATTTCAACCGGAGAAAAGTTCATTTGCAGCCTATGATTTAATGGGTTGCAGGATCGGTCCTTTTCGAGGATGGGCGGCCAGCGTTTGTATTCTGCCGCATTTGTGACGAATTACCCATTTCATTTCACGGAGAAAAAGAAAAGTTCTTGGCTTCGGTTGTCTCGCTTTGGGGAGCTCTGTTCGCTTTCACCAGGAGAAGAGGAAGAGAGGCAACGTACGGAAGAGAACGACAAATACGGAGAAATGACAGGCAAATCAGCCAGGCGAGAAAGAAAGAAAATGAAATCATTATTGCAGCAGAGAAGAGCTCAGGGGTAGGGCAGGAAAGAACCGTTAAAACTCCTCTTCATCCTTGTGTCTTTTTTCTTTCCCTAGTTATGTTTCTGTATGGAACGACCGGATTGGGGAGGCTTCCAGGGCTGGGGGACTGAGGCCGGGCAATGGAGGGTTTTCCACATGGTTGCATACATCATCATCATCATTACGGGCTAACAGGAATGGGAGTGTGTGGTCTTTCCTTTATTTACCCCCCCTCTTTTTTACCCTGCTTTTCTCGGTTGTGGTATTAGTTAGACTCGGGAGAAAGGGGTTGGGAGAAGAGGAAAAGAAAGGTAAGGTGGGCTGTCTGCTTTCGCTAGCAGCCGTCCTCATACTTGCCTTTCTACCTCGCTCGTTCTCTCACCTTCTTCAATCAACTCTCCCCTTTTTTTATCATTCTTCCTATTGTTCTCACTCCTCCCCACCCAGGGCTTCTGCGAACTTTCGAGTTCTCGGTGGGGAAAAGACAGAAAAGAGTTATGGCACAGTTCTTCGGCAGCCTTGGGTGCTAGTACCAGGTAATCTTGCCCGTCATGGAAGTTTCTGTGGCCCTGGTTACTACGTAGTAGGTATCTCACCTGAGCAGAATTTGCTCTGGAGCCCACAGCAGTGCTAGGTAAGTTGCTTGTTTTCAAGCACTTGCTGGCTTGCTTGCCTCGAAGTAGATACGCTTGTTCATGGAGGGCTGCATTCCGTCGGCTTTTTTCTTTTCCTGCCTTTTTTTTTTCTCTATTCAGGGCAACAGCAATTACACATTGTATCAATAGACGACTGAAAAGCATGGTTTGATTTTAAGCGTGGGAAAGGACTCGGGAGTTAACCAATAAAAAACAAAAAACTGTCAAATACTGTTGCCTCGCAGTAATCCTCGTACTTGGCTGGGGATCTGATCTGGAGGACTACTAGATCACTAATATATTTCGAATGCATGATATGATGCGACAATAGTACACTATCTACAGAAGAACGATCCCGCTCGGTCCACAGGAAGGGAAGCAACCGGCAGGTTGGGCAAGTGCCCTAGGAAGTAGGCACCGTGAAACCCCAGAGCTCCGCTATGAGCTCAGTCTCCCTGCAGGGCGCAGGGCATTGGGCGACACTGGGCGATCAAGCCATTGCGATAAGTGGCCGCCGCTGGTGGCATTGAGGAAGGCTCTCGCGAGTCGCGATCCACTTTACGTCATAGCTCCCGGTCGGCATGCCACCTTGGGCGTCCTGCCAGCAGAAGTGGCAGTCTCGATCGAGACCGACCTGAATTCCTGACGGCTTCAATTTCTCAGGGCTTCCAATCTTCCGCGCAAGAAGTAAAAAGGAAACGAGCAGAAGCACCCGCGGGCAGGACGAAAGCACCGCATGGCCGGCTTTTCCAGTCCTGCCGGCGGAGCTGCGCCACTCGTTCGGGTGCGTCATTGCTCTCTGATGCATGCGCAGTGCCCCTCCCCCCTCCACGCTCCCCCGCCTGCTGTGGCGCTGTGGAGGCCTCGCGATAGGTCCGTTCGTGACCCCCTCGGCGACACGACAGCTGCTTGGAGCAGGCACTGCATACAGAGTCCTTCTTTTCTCTCCGCTGTCTTCGCCTTCTTCGACTTCTTCGCCCCCCACCTCCGTCCCTCTGCCGAGTATCGGGCGGCCTTGCGCTGGCGCCTGACGGGCAGCGAGGCTGGTGCGAAGCTCCATGGCTGCGCAGTTTTTTGCCCCTCCAGAAGAGCCGGGGGGGGGGGGACATTTCCAGCAAGACCACGACGGCCGGACGGGATGCTGCCTGACTGACGGAAGATGGACAAGGTAAGGGCGAGGACCATACTTCGTTGTCTCGCAATGCCGCCTGTCGGTTGGCCAGACCGCGCCGTTGTGGGTGCATCTGTCGTGTCTGTCTCGTCTCCTTGCGCTTGATGCTACCCACCTGCACCCCCCTTCTTCCTCTTCTTCCGGGATTCAAGACCTCGTGCCCTGTGGGTGGGACCACCCCGTTTGCTGCACTCTCTTCCAGGAGAGCGGTAGAAAATATCACCGAGGATCGTGTTCTCAGGGAATTTTCCCCTTCGTCTCCGCGATATTCTCCGTCTAGAGACATACTTCGATCCGCACGCGCACTGCCCCTGGAGGTACTACCTTTGGCTCGAAAGCGTCTCCTCCGGCCAGCCGGTGGAGATCCGAGGCCTCTCGAGACTCTCCCACCTGTGCCGACCAATCCCAAGGGCTTCCCGCTCGCCTGCATACGACCAGCCGCTGGGCCCCAGCCATTACTTCATTTTCCGCGTCTTCCCTGCTGCTCTCCCGGTTTCTGCGTGCAGTTATCCCTTATCAACCTCGAACACCCCCCTCTCTCTCCGCCGCCTCTCCTCGACTAGTCCTGTTTTCCCATCTACCCTGAACAATCTCCTCCCCCTCCCCTCCCCCCTCCCCCCTCACCCCTCATTCGAAGAAGTCGCATACAAAAATAGCACATCGTTCAGCGCACACCGTTTAGCACATCAAAGGTAGCTAAGCAGCACCTATCGATTTTTTTTTTCTTTTTTGCTTCGCCTCCCGCCTTCGTGAAGATGTCGTATGATCCTTACGACGGCGCCCCTCGCGGCGATTCCCAGCGCTACTACTACGACGATCGCCGCTACGAACGCGATCCCCGCTACGCCGAGAGCCGGGACAGCTACCTGAGAGTCCACCCGCAGACGCGCGACCTCGTGCGCAGGCCTCGGGAGGACAGCGAGCTGTCCGTCGAGGAGGTCCACCGAGACTTCCCGCCGCCCGGCTTCGCCCGCGACGCCAGGAGGGCTCGTTCGGCCGAGCCGGGCGCCTACGGCGACGATGGCTACTACGACGAACGCCGGACGCAATACTCGACCAAGGACCGCGGCGGCTACGAATACGGCCGCAAGACCGTCAAGAAGGGATCCAGCTCCTACTACCAGGAGGAGGAGAAGAAGCGCCGCCGCATGCTGAGCAACCAGGAAAAGATCATCGCGGCTCTCGTCGGCGGCGCCATCGCCGTCGGCGGCAAGGAGCTGTACGACCGGCGCGAGGCCAAGGAGGAAGGCGGCGACATCCACCGGAACCCGCTGGCCAGCGCCGCGCTCGGTGCTGCGGGCGCCCTCGCCGCCTACCAGGGCGCCGACTTCTACAACAAGCACGCCGGCGTAAAGGAGGAGAAGAAGACGTACGCCGTCCACAAGGGCCGCGACGGCAGGATCGCCGAGGAGTACGACTCCGAGTCGGACGAGGATCCCAGGGAGCGCAAGGGCCGCAAGAACTTCCTCGAGGGCGCCCTGGCCGCTGCCGGCCTGGGCGGCGCCGTCAAGGCCCTCACGGGCGGCGGCGGCCACGACGACAAGTCCGACGCCCGGAGCCGCTACGACGACAGCCGGTCGGACACCCGCAGCCGGCGCAGCAGCCGGGACAGCCTCCGGTCCCGCTCCACGACCCGCGGCGGCGGCGGCGGCGGAGGCGCCAACAAGATCCAGAAGGCCGCCATGGCCTCGCTGATCGCCGGCGCCACCGAAGCCTTCCGCGTCTCCCGGGAGCCCGGCGGCTGGAAGGGCGAGAAGGCGAAGCGCGTGTTGACTGCGGCTGCGGGTGCCGCCACCATCGACGCCGCGGCGGACTCGGACAAGCACAGCAAGCTCACGATCGCCGAGTCGGTCATCGGCGGCCTGCTGGGCAACCGCCTCGTCAACGGCTCCCGGAAGAACATCGAGGAGGACAAGCGGACCGGCCGCAGCCGCTCGCGCTCGCGAGCCAGGTCGGCGAGCCGCGGCCCCGGCGTGGGCAGCCTCGCCGCCCTCGCCACGGCCGGCCTCGGCG
>JAKLNC010000349.1:8905-29219 GCA_022813145.1 Barbatosphaeria neglecta | reverse complement strand
CCCCCCCCGCGGCCCGCCGGCCCCCCCCCCCCCCCCCGCCGCCCCCCCCCCCCCCCCCCCCGCCCCTGGTCCGTACAATATTAAAGCGCCTCACAGACTGGGCTTCCGTATAATACAAGTACGGGGGAGCACGCATACGCAACTATAAAGCAAACCGGCTCGCTGGCTGACAAGGCAATTCACGCTGATATTGCGAGCGGCGGACAGAACGGACAGAGGCTGAACCGGGATGGGCGGCAGGGGACCATAGAACGGGCGCCCATCGTCATTAGCCCGCCAAAACAACAAGGGGCAACCAGAATCATCCTACCACATCCGGAGAGCGTTTCGCGAGCAACGGGGGAATGGGGGAATGGGGGAATGGGATTAATCACGCCGTGGGCCGATTTCATATGAGATCCCAGCCAGCAGGAGAGGAGAGATTCGGAAGTGATTGGCGTCCAGGGTGGGCCCGCGGGCTGGCTTGGCTGGCCAGGGGCCCGCCATCTGAAAAGGGGATGGCCTGGCACCCTGGCCCTCCTTCCTCCTGGGGGCCCACGGAGCCAGCCCATGGACCCTGGCGTGCCTGGCAGCGGCCTGGTCGCCCAAACAGCCGGGGCCGGCCTAGTTCGAGTTCTCCTGTTTCTTTCTCTCTTCTCGGCGAGCCGCAGTAGCCTCCAGACCAGAGCGAGGGGCAAACGCTGTCGCGTTGGGAAAACGGTAGCCGAGCAGCTGATCGGCATCCCTGTCGAGGCCCAGCCGTCGAGTCGCACTGCTCGGTAGCAGTAGCAGACCTCCAACGTTGCGTGTCTCTGCGCCGCCACCGAGTAAACGCAGTGGCGACCGACGGCCGGTGATTCGCAGGTATGCGAGCGCGAAATATCCGGGTCGTATTTATTGACGAACAAATCGCTGCTTGGACTGACTGACTGCCCGAAGAGGAGGGGGGGGCGATGGCCTCGGAGACGGGCTGGATTGGCGCAAACCGGCCGGAACCGGATGGTACCCAGCCGCCTTCAGCCGGTGGGCGCAACCTTTTGGGGTAGGTATGTCGAAACAACAACGGCCGGAGCAGTCCGGCCGGCCACCGGCCGCCCCCCCCCCCCCCCCTCCAGCCGTCCGTATCGGCGGCCTTTCTTTGCGCTGTAGCTCAGTAGCGGCGAGAGCGGCTCCGCTGCCCCTCCCCTCATTCATGCTGCCAAGAGGCGAAAACAAGAGCCCGCATGTTTTAGTACCGAGTAGGAACTCGCTTCCGCTTCCGCTTCGTCGAGAGAAAGGGAGGAGGGCTGCGGTGACGTGTCGGTGAGAGCCTCCGGGGGGCCGCCACGAAGCAGGCTGGCAGGCTCAGTACCAGCATTCCGCATTGGTGAGTCTTCTTAGTCTTGTTCTTCTCTTTCAGCTTGTCCTCCCGACTGTCACACCAGCGAGGAGAGGAGGTGTCGCTGGCGCAACGGATTGGACGACGCCGATTGCGACGGCCGAGGGCTGCTGCGGCCCAGCCATCCCGCCCACACCCCACCCCGCGGCCGCCGACAGGCACGGGTGGGCTAGGTGCCTGTATCTGTAGGCACTGAGACCTTCTTCAGCCGGCGGCCACTGACAGCGCATTCCGTATGGCCCCTGTCGCATTTTGTTGTCGCCTACACGCCTGCCCGATTGCACGCCTGCCCGCATGCCCGCGTCTGCCCACTCGCCCGAAAAGAGAGGGGCGAACGGGCGAGAAGCCAAGGCGGGCTGGCCATCGGTCGCTCCAGCTGGCCGCTCGAGATAAGGGGGATGCGGAATACGAAGTGCGAAGGATCTTCGAGCTCGCCTTCAGGGGGCATGTCGGTCGAGCGTTTTGGCTCTGAGCGCAGATGAGCCGGGGTGTTGCTCGGATTCGGCTTACGCCCAGAAGCAAAGTGAGAAAAAAAGGGCAGTGAGAAAAAAGGGGATAGCGAAGTGATAATTTCCACCGGTTCATGCCCGTCCATGGCGTCATAGCCAATAACTGCCCTGCGACGGCTTTGGCAGGCCGGGTCTCGAGAGAGAGAGAAGGGAGCGTCTCCGTTCTCCAGGCTCGGTACCGGCTGGACACACTCGCCCTTGCAGTGATAGTGGCTTCTGGCTGCTGAAATTACCTTGGTAGGTACGGACGTGCAAGTACCTACCGTGCCGGCTTCAGCACGACGAACCGCTGGGAAAGGGACGGGGGACGGGCGGCCAGAGCTGGGCGGACTGGCAAGTCGGGGCGTTTCCCCCGTTTTCCCTTCCCCACCCAAGGGGCCCCCGCCCAGAGAGCCGGCAATTCTGCGCTGGAGGACTACCGAGACCAGCTGAATCGAGCAGTACCTCCGCGCTGTCGGCGCTGTCGGCGCTGTCCCAGCAAGCCCGCGTCGAGTTCTCTGGCTCCGTCGGGGGGCTCGTGCTCGCCGGCAGAGCAAGAGCAAGCGCGGTCAGCAGCAGCTTGAGCCTCAGATCTGGAACCCAATCATGCCATCTCGGCGCGACGGGGAGCAGAAACGCATTTTGCTTGGCTGGGCCAGTCCTTGGGGGAAGCTGCCAATTGGCGTCGCCCCGGCGGATCCGAGCCCGATAGCTTCGAGATCGGGCATTTCGATTCTTCCTGTCTCGCTGGCTCGCTGCTTGCCTGCTGGTTTGCTGGCTTTCGTTGGCTTTCTAACCGTCGGCTCGCTGGCTGGCTTGCCCGTGTGTCTGTCTGCCTGTGATTTCTTGTAATGAACGGCCCATTTTCTCGAGGGGCGACCGTTTCGCGCTTCTGGCTTGGCCAGATTGCCCCGTAAAGTCTCCAGACCAGCCAGACCCCGATAGGCGTGGCGGGCGGATCGCCTTCTCCCCGGAGTCTAGCGGCCCACCGAGGAGGGGGGGGCTAATTCCGCACCACCATGTGGCTTCGTCCTGGGCGTGTCAGGCCTTACTGGATTCTGCTCGATCCAGGAACTCGGGGGTCTCGGCAGAGCCTGCTGGTGGTGGTACTGATGGGCCGTGATTGCTGGAGTGGTACTGATGGGCCGTGATTGCTGGAGTGGTACTGATGGGCCGTGGTTGCTGGAGTCTTTGCCTGGCCGGTGCGTGTTCGTCCGAGAGGAAGCGCGCTAATTGGCCTTGGGCCCTCTCCGCAGGCAGTCCCGGGCAAGTCCCTTCCAAGGGCGCCGCTGCTACGGCCGGGCGAAAGGGGCCAACCTGCCAACCTGTGCAGAAATACGGAGGCGTGGTTTTTCCCTTATCTCCCCCCCCCCCCCAATTCTCCCTGGTCCTGGTCGGACTGCGAGATGAGGGTCGGAAGGAGAGGGTGTTGACGGATCGGCCAATTGCTGGGGTCGGCCGCGGGGGGCCGCGCAAGGCGGTGCGTCCTGCAATTAAGCTTCCAGGATGTTCCGACTCGTCATGTGGCTGCCCTTCTGCGCTGCAGCGGCGAACGCGGCGTGGACTGGGCGGGATCGCCTGGTACTTGGATTTAGCCAGAGTGCCCAGAGTGCCCCGGGATGCTGGTGGCAAGCTGCTGCTCAGCTGGTGGGCCGCCACAGCACTGGGCTGGACTGCCATTGGCCGGCCTTCGGTTTTCTGGTCGTGATGCCTCACACCCTCTCTACTTTTCGCCTATTCTTCTTCTCGCCAGGAGCAGCTGTCGCTTCTCGCTCTTATTAGCCCGCTCCGCTCCGTGCGCTTCCTGCTGGCTCTGCGTGGCACCACGCATTCTCGCATGCGTCCGCATCCTCCTCGGTCCTGCCCTGATCTGCCCTGATCCTGCCCCGATCCTGCATTCCCCCGCCGGCCAGTCGCCTTTCACCGTGCCCAGCTGGCCTTCCCGACGCCGTCAGCCAGGGGAACGGACGGAAGCTGATAGGGGTCTTGGTTCGACCCCCCGGCCATCTGACAGGCACGGACTCGGTGCCTGGCAGGAGGCGGGCATTAATGCGAAAGGCCGGACGGTAGTAGCAACAATCTCCCTCACGTTTCAGCGACTGACTGCGGCCCACCGCCTCGCGGGTGTCGAACGGCCAGTAGCATGTACCGAGCGAGTAAACGGACGAGCACATCGTGGGCGATCGTCGCGTCTGCTCGGCCGGTCAAGTAAGTATACGCAGTATAGTATTGCAGTATGCGAGCACACGGGGTAGACAGCCCGAGGAGACATGGCAGCTGATGCCCGCTCCCCCGCCTCGCTCATATCGCTCCCCGTCCGGAGGAGTGCGCTACACCTGCTATTTGTAGAGCTCATTAATTGAGACATTTCTCGCTTGCCACACCGGCACCGACGCAATAAAGGGTTCATATACGCAGCCCGTAGTCGCAGCGTGTCCACGGAAGAAGTCTGGAAGAAGGCCGGTTCCAGCGACGAGCGTCGCATCGCAGCGCCGAGCGGCAGTTAGACTTTTAGCCACTGTGACACGGCCTGCCTCGCGGTGTCTTAGCGTGGCCACCAGCACCTGAGCGAGAGCGGGGGCCTCTGTTCCTACAGCACGAATCCGCACCGAGCGTGAGCGACCTTCACGTCTTTAACGGGTTAGAGGTAGTTTTGCTTAGAAACATCCCGTGACGATACCCAGCCGTCGTTAAGGCTTCCTTCGGTTCTAGCCCGCGCCGATCTCTGCCGTTCTGCCTCCAAGTTCGGCCCAGGATCCCCCCCCTCCCCCTTCTGGGGAGTCTTGCTAGAAGGAACCCGCATTGCGAGGGCCAGCTCGCCGCGCCTGTCCCGGGAGCCGGCTGCAGCGATCAATTGCGCCGCTGCGGTTGCGTTGTTCGCCTCCTTGCTTGCTCGTCCTGATCCCTTCTGTATACTCGGTACTACTGCCCCTGCCGTTTCTTTCCCCTCGTTTGCTCCAGAAAGGGACCGTGAAGGAGGAGCTGCCGCACGCCTCCCCTACTCGACGCGATCGCGCCCGCACGGAGGGCCCGGCTTTAGTGCTACTGCTACCTGCTACCTGCTACCTGCTACCTGCTACCTGCTACCTGCTACCTGCTACCTGCTACCCTACCCTACCTCGAGGGATTATCTCGACATTTGCAAAGCACCGACCGGCTGTCTGGCTGGCCCATGGACCGCCTCGAGTGCCTGCCCATTGTCTTGGCGACGCGGTTTTGATGGTCTCGCCGACCCTGCCTCCTTCCCCTTCGACTGCCGGATCGGGACCCGAGCCATGATGTCGCTGGCTTCGCCGGCGGCCGTCGTCCTGCGCGGCGCCCTGCTGCTGCTCTTGCCGACGGCTGCCCGGGCGGCGTCGTCACCGGGCGCCTTCGCTCTCGTCGCCGGTCCGAACTGGTACGAATGCTACTAGCTCTTACCCCCAAACCTCCCTCCTAACACCTCCTTCCTCTGGACCGGGGGACGCTCGACACCCGTCTAACTCGGCGTAACTCTTCTCCTAGGCTCGGCATCGACGGCACCTGGTCGACTTTTGACATGCAGATCGGATCGAACAATTCGCAGACGGTATCTTTGACGGTGAGCACCGCGCTATCGGAAATATGGGTTGTGGAGAACTCGGGCTGCGGTTCCAGTGAGTGCCAGCGATGGCCCTTCCCTCCTCTCTCAGTGGCCCGTCGACGGGGCGGACGGACGGCCGCTGATCTGGTTTGCTTGACCTTCGAAGGCCCGCTCTGCGCCGCGGCGCGAGGCGGCGTGTACGACATCCATACTTCCAGCAGCTGGAGTTCGTTGGGAGCGTGGCAGCTCGGGCTGGCCGACGTCGGGCTCGGAGGCAACGGCGACTACGGGATGGAGTCGATCGCCATCACCAACGCCGTCACGCACAACAGCTTCGCCGTCGGCAACGCCCTCGTTGCCGGCATCAACGACACGGACTACTACATCGGCTACCTCGGCGTAGGGGCGACGCAGGGCCGATTTGGCGACAAGGCCGTGAACCCGCTCATCTCCCAGCTGGCCGAATCTCTGGACGAGATCCCGAGCCACAGCTACGGCTACACGGCGGGGGCGTCGTACGGTAAGCTGTGCACATCTCCCTCCTCCCTCGTTCTTATGCGGGCTGCTTCCCTGCTGACAAGCCGCGCTGCGTAGCCGGGAACAACGGCACGCCAGCCTCGCTGACGCTGGGGGGCTACGACGCCAACCGCTTCGTGCCGCACGACGTGACCTTCAACATGAACCCCCAAGTGCGCCTCCCGCAGGTCCTCCTGCGCGGCATCGTGGCGAGCGTAGCCTCCGCCGACAAGGCGCCGGCCAAGTGGAACTCCACAGCCCAGGTTCTGGCCGCCATGAACGACTCTCAGGTTGCCTACGTCGACAGCTCGACCCCTTATCTGTGGCTGCCGGAGCATATCTGCGACCGCTTCGCCGACGCTCTGGATCTCGTGTGGAACGAGACGTACGGGCTCTACCTCTTCCGGAGCGACCAGCAATACAACGACCTCCTAAGCGGCGCTTCTACCCTGTCCTTCACCTTCCCTCTCTCGAGCTTTGACAACACCGACGACTTCGGCCAGCCCTTCAGCACCCGGGGGGTGGTCAATATCACCGTCTCTTCCGCCGCCTTTGCCCTGACCATCCGGTACCCGTTCAGCCCGACGATGCAGTTCGGCGGCCCCGCCATCCCTTACTTCCCCCTCCAGCGGGCCCCGGCCAACCACTCGGTGATCCTGGGCCGCGCGTTCATGCAGGAGGCTTATGTGGTCACCCGCTATGACGACAATACGTTCTCGCTGTACCAGGCGTCGTTCCCCCCCAATGCCAGGACCAACACCAGCATCGTCGATATCCAGCGATCGCCGAGGAGCCCCTTCCCCACGGGCAGTCCCAGCCGGCCGCCCGGAGGCGGCGGCGGTGGCGCATTGACCACGGCGGCCACTGTTGGCATCGTCGTGGCTGCCTTCGCCGTCGGCAGCGTCGTCGGGCTGGTTGTCTGGTACTGCCTGAGACGGAAGAAGAAGGAGAAGCAGAGGAGCCAGCAGGGAGGAGAAGACGAGACGAAAGACTCCGTCTCCTCGGTCTGCTCGGAACAGCCCGGAAGCCCGATCGAGCGGATATTCTCCTTCATCATCCGGCGGAGGAGGTCCAGGAAACCCATCGTGCATGAAGTCCAGGGGGAGAGCGCGCCCCCCGTCGAGGTAGCCGCGGACAGCAACCATGCGGTCTACGAAATGCCGGTGCCGCTGGAGCCGGTCGAGCTGGACAGCACCAACGACGGCAGCTTTGGCGCAGACGACGCCACCGAGCTCGGAACGGACGGGTCGCACAACCTGAGTCCCTACGAACTGGCGCGCGTCAAGCTCCTGAAGCAGCTGCAGGGCCCCGTCCCGACCTACGCACCAGCGGCCGCAGGGCTGGCCTCGCCCGAGGAGAAGACGGAGCAGGATATCAGCCCTGTGGCCCACTACCGCCCGGGAGACGATGCCTCCCCCGTATCCTCTCCATCCGACGGCAACAACACCAGCTCCTTGCCCGCCACCATCCCTTCGCCCATCTCGCCCCACGGCGGGCCTGACTGGACAAATCAATTCGACCTGCCGTCGCCCATGACTGTCGCGCCACCGCTACCTTCGCCGCATCGGCAGCTGGAGCGACAACGAACAAGGAGCGATTCCGCACCCAGCGTGGCCGACTCCCTGAACCATAACAATAACAACAATCCCCTCTCTTCCTCTCGGAGTCGATCCGATTCCACAGGTGCATTAAGCAATCACTCGCCCGCATCTCCCGTACCTTCTCCATCGGTGATCACCTTCCAGAGAACCCCTATAAATCCATCACGCGTCGTCTGCCTCGGACCTCTCCCTGAGCATATCCAGGTCCCGGGGCGCCCTTCGCCCATACCCCGGCTGGTAGGACCGGACGGCCAAAGCGTAGCTGTTGAGTCCGCCGAGACCGCTGGCAACCCCAGACTCGAGCCTCCGAAGCCCCCGTCATCGGGACACAGGTCGTACGACTCCACCGACACACTTGGCAGCAACTTCACCGTGGACGAGGAGGACCGTATCCGGGTGGAGACGGAGACGACGAGGCAGCTGAGCGTGCGGCATGGCGACGACACCGTCCCACGGAGCCCCAACAGCGCCGAGCGCATCGACGCCGCCACGGAGCTCGTCCACGTGCCGCAGCCCGCCGAGAAACGCTACAGCTGGGAAGACGAGCGGTCATGATGGCCGTCCTTGCATACGGCTCTTTTTTTCCGCTTTCCACTCTTCGTCGCTCCATCACGTTACTTATCTATGCCTCAAATTTGGACATGCGTATATGGCCCTTCCTTATCCCATATCACGATTTTCCCGTCACACGCACGACTGGGGGGGTTTTTTTTTTCGTTCCTTTTTCTTTTGGGAGGCCGTTGTCTTTCTCGTCGCGGGCCACAGCGGGGCACAGCACAACCCAATTTGAATATAAGGGGTCAATAGCCAAGAGCTCACTAAGGGAAACGGCGTAAACCACAAGGCGTTTTTGGGCGAGTTCTTGGACAATACCATTACATGGCCCGCACACCCATCCTGTGAAGGAGACGGGAATGGCTTGGATTGCGGTTTTTGAAAATGGATACTCGGTCTTCTCGCGATCTCGTTATGATAAAATCAGGCAGACTGGCAGGCGGGCAGGACAGGGCGGTTATTTGTATCTATGCTATGGCCTCCTCTTTGTACCAATTTGGGTACCATTACTCAAGTACAGAAGTTGCTTACGTTCAATGCTCTGCATTTTCCATACTACCCATGAGTACCTAGGTAGCGTCTGCTATCATGAGTAAGGGAGGTCCCTATTGTATGTTCCTTATTCAAAACAAAACCTTGATTGCAGAACAGTTGTAGTTGCGTCTCCAGTTGGTCGCCGCCTTCAGTGTGTCCTTACAGTGAATGGGTGAGTCGGGAGTTGGAATCACGTAAGTCAACATCACGCAAGTTAACACCTACATAAGGATACCTATTCAAGGTATCTCCGGCTACACAATGAAAAGCCACGTCCACGGCGCGGAGTAAGAACGGAAGGCAATGTCACTCACAAACGACCATCTTTTACTCCTGGGCAACGGGTCAGTATTACAAAACCGGGCACCATCATGATAAACAACTTATGCTACAACACACACCCTGGATGAGAAGAATCAATTAACGTCGAGAGATAAGCAGAAAGACAAGTATTAAAACCTAAACAGCCCTTTACGGAAAATATCTCAGTCAGGTCTGGAAGCCAAGGGATTAGGGACGTGAAAGGCACCGAACAGGCCGAGAAAAAGGACGCGAGACAACATGCGGGGAAAAAAAAAGAAAAGAAACAAAACGACAACAGTCGACTACCTTCCGCCCCCAGCCTAGATAGCCGCCTCCCCCCTCCTTTTTTATCACGCAGCCATATACCTCTACCTCACTATCCTTCTATCTCTGCCTCTCTCATCCAACCCCCCTCTTTGTGGCCATTGCCCACTCCCCCAACGAGACAAAGGGAGAGCTTCGATATTTGCCTCCCTCTACTTCATAAGAGACAGGGCACTTCTTAGAACTTCCGGCATTGGTAGATCTCATGAGTTAGCTACTCATAAAGCAGCTACGCTCCGAGGCCCCCTCTGTAAAGGTACAAACGGCTAGGCAAAATGCGCCTTGCGAACAGCCTGCATCTTATAGGCACCTTAGAAACACGTCCTTTCTCTTAGCTAGGGAGAAGGTAGCTGAAGGTGGCTACACAGCCTTCCCCTTCCCCTTCCCCTTACCTTTCACCTCCAGGGCGGGGAACTCTTCCTCTTCCTCACCGAGAATCCCCAACCCGATGCTGACACTCCCGCCGCGACGGCCTTGGGCTTCGGCAAGGAACTGGCCCTGCCGCCTCTCCTCCTCTTCGAGGCTGAGTCGCAGCGCAAGTTGCAGACTGGCCTCTTCGTCATCGACGACCTCGAGCGTGGCCATAGCTGCTGGTAGGGAGTGAGCCGACGACGAGGGTCCGTCTAGTTCCGTCACAAAGGGCGCGTACGATTGGCTCTGGCCTGCCTTGGTTGGGGGGGACCAAGAGGGCAGCGACGCCCGCTTGCCACTCTTGTTGGCACTGCCGCTGCCTGATGCGATGGTGTAGCGCACCGGAAACTCGTATTCCCCGGAGCCATTGTCAGTAGGCGACTCGCCGGCATCGTTGACGCCCTCCATGAGGGAGAGCCGGATGGCTCGCTGGATCTGCAGCTCGTAGTCATCATTGGCATCGTCCGCCTGATGCTGCTGGTGGTGGTGCTGCTGCTGCCGCTGCCGAACGGCGGCCGACATCGCCGAAGGGCCGGTGGGCGGGCTGAGGCCCGACGCGCTGGGCTCCGGCGTGACCGTGTCAGCCGAAGAGACAGCACTGGCGCCGCTCACTGAGGATGCCGCCTCGCTCGTGTCGGCGGCAGATCCTGTGTCGCTCGCACTCAGACGGCGCTGCTCGTCGGCGAGCAAAGACTCCTGCGAGATCATCTCGGCGTACCGGATGGCCTCCTCTTCCGTGAGCTCTCCCACGCCGAAGCGGCGGCGCAGACGAGCCTGCTCCCGCACGCGATGCTCCTGTTCGTGGCGCAGCTCGGCCTCCTCAGCCGCAATGTAGCCCATGACCGCTCCTCCCTGGCGGCGGCTGGCGAGCCGGCCGTGGATGTCGGAGGGCCGGCTGCGTCGCTTTCGGCCCGCGCTCTGGCCGGCCGAGTTGTACGACCAGTAGCGGAGAAAGGTGCCGAAGGCGACGATCCCGCGCAGCACCGTAGGGTCCGGGTCGAGGAAGATAGCCCCCACCGCCGAGAAGTTGACATTGTGCAAGGCCGGGTTGGCACGCGCCAGGTGGCGCGTGATCCGTCCCGAGGAGCGCATGTTCAGCGTGCGAATGGGCTCCAGGGTGGACGCCAGCGGATCCCAAGCCTGCACCAGCCCATCGCTTCCGCCGTGGACGAGGTAGAGGGCAGACAAGGCGAGACACGAGACCTGTGGCGACTCGGTCTCAATGACCCTCACCGGGGGGACTCCATCGCGAGACGAGGCGCGCATATTCCAGACGATGACCCCCCCGGTCTTCGTCCCCACGGCCATCAGTCTCGACCGACGGCCCGGAATCTCCCCACCGCTGCCAAACGCCTCCGACAGTGCGGCATTACCGCTGCCCGTGTTCACCGGCGTCCCCGGCACAGCGCTAGAAGCAGCGCCACTGGCAGCGCCGCTCTCCGGAGAAGCGTAGAGCGGGTCCTCGAACGGACAGAGCAGGGCGTACGTGCTCATGTCGATCGCAGTGGCCGTGATCTCGACGCCGCCACCACCGTGGCCCTTGAGCAAATACGGCGTGACGCGCCATTCGTGCGATGGTGCGACACTGCCGCCGGCCGATTGTTCCGTCGGCTCTGCCGGCTCCGTCGGCACAGAAGACAGGCGCGCAGCTGTCGGGCCATTGACATCTTGTACGCCTGGCGTAGATGAGCCGCCTGGTCCAGCGCCGAACAGCGACAACCTCACGTCTGGCAAGGTCAGGGTAGGCGCGGGAGAGCGTGACGCGCCAGCGTAAGCTGCAGTCGCAGCCAATCCCGAATCAGCAGCACTCGAGTGCTGTCTTGAGAATCTGACGACCTGGGCAGACAGCCCTTTGCCATGGCCGCTGGTGACGACGAATATCCCTTCTTCGGCAGCGCCGAAGTCCACCTCGAGCTTCCGCCGCATGTCCCAGCCATCGCATACCTCTCGGAAATGCGCCGGCTTGTAGCGCATGAACTTCTCGATCTCGCGAGCCTCGGCCGCGCGCTGATCTCGGCTGAGGTTCATGGCGTCCGAGGGGGACCTGGGAGAATAGCCACCGCGGGTGGCGTTCTGGTCGAACTCGTCGGCCTGCGCAGTGCGGCGTGTCGGCTCGATGAGCTCCCAATATGCCGTGCGCCCCGTGTGCCAGGCTGCCCTCATCCTGTCCTCGGCCGGAGAGGGCCTGGAAGCAGGAGGAGCGGGCACGTCGTGAAGGTAGTACACCTCCCCGAGGGCGTTCAGAGCAACGGCCCACACGCGCCCGGAGATCTTCCTCTTGAGGCTGTAGCTGTCATCCACCCTCAGCGCGATAATGGGAACGCCGGGGCTGAGAACCCAGCGAGCGGTGATGTCGCCATTCGCAAACCGCACGGAGGACGAATCGTGCCGCAGGGCGTAGGACGACACGATGCCGAGCGACGACCCTGTCATGATGCCCACCATAGACTGCGTCGTCGAAGGCACAGCCGACGACTTGGCGATCCAGATAGAACAGATACCGTCGGAGAGCTCTGGGATCTTGGGGATCTCGCCGCTCGGGTCGATGATGCCGCCGTCCTGGCCCTCGAGGTAGCGGCCTCGGTTCTCCCCAATGGCGCGAAAGTAGGCGCGGCCGCCGGGGAAGCCCTCACCACCGGCGATGCCGTAGGGCTGGCTGATGTCCATGACGTTGGGGACGGCAGCCGGGCCGTCGCCGAGCCCGTGGGGCTGCAGGTGAGGGAAGACCTCGTCCAGCTGGGCGAAGGAGAAAGGATCGTCGAGACCCCATTTCTCCACCTTGCCGTTGGTGGGGTCGCTGGCAGTGGCGACGCAGAAATCCGAGGAACCATGGATCGCCCGCGGCGACTTCTTGCCGCTGGCCGTGAAGACGGCGTGGATGTGCGTCACCAGCCAGGGCAGCTTCGAGTTGTACGTCAGCACGGCGCTGATCTTCTTCCCCGACGGCGTAGGCCGCGGCGACGACAATGCCGCGCCGATGCTTCCGCCCGCCACGGAGCCCGGCTTCCCGCGGCCGATGTTGCGCAGGAGACGGGTCCGAAGCAGGTACTCGCTCCGCCAAGAAGCCAGGGACGTCAGCCGGGCGAAATAGCGCGCCTCCGAGCGCACGGTATCGACAACCGCGCCGCCCAGCGCACCCGACCCCGCCGCTCGCGACACGGTGTTCAGGGCCTCCTGGCCTGGGAAAGAGCGGCTAAAGCCCATGCGCCAAGCGTGCGGCGTCGTGACGAGCGAGTAGAACCGCTTCGATACCAGCGAGACAGCCGCGTGGGAGTCCGGGTGCAGGTGGGAGATGACATGAGTCAGGATCTCTGCGGAGCAAAGAGGTCACGGTGAGCATCGGTCAATTCTCGCCAGGACTCTTCTCGCAAGTACAGCGCACATACCATTGGGGAAGTCTGTGAGCTGGACGCCGTGCGACGGAGAGCCCGGGCGCTTGGCAACCTTGAACCCGAGAGCCTGTCTCGGGACAGACGGAGTCATCGCTCTCTCATATTCAGAGATACGCTGGCCAGCAACGGCAGCAACAGCAGCAGCAGTAACAGGGGGGCTACCAGCGGTAGCTGTCTCTGCAATGCGACGCCCATCTGGATGGCGCGCCCCCGGGCCGCTCAGTCGGCGCAACTTTTCGTCGACTTGGCCGGCGTCGACCGGCGCGTTCTGGGGCGCGTCTGCGATGTTGCCGTCGTCGCCGCCGCCGGCGCCTCCGGCCGTGACGTTGTGCGAGCCATCGGAGCGGGGACGAGCATCGAGGCCGCCGAGGGGCTCAGGGCGAGAGGAGCCATATTGGGAAGGAGAGGGGGTGGGATGGAGGCTGTCTGGTCGAAACGCGCGTTCTGAAATCCCAGCGAGCTCGGGTTGCATAAAGGAACCGGAAAGGGCCTCGGGGAAAAAGACGCGTGGGACTGTGCGGACGAGATTTGCACAGTCTGAGTGGACGAGAATGTCGGGCGATAGAGAGCCGAGAGCTGCGAGTTTTCTTTTTCCTTTTCTTTTTTCGGGTTCGTTTCCTATCGCGCTTGGCTGGCCAAAGAGTTGTCCGGACGTTGATGACGTTGTGCGAGGAAAGGGGGGGAAAAAAAGCTTCGAGCAATCGTGTCGTCGGGTTCGTTCCGACTCTCGTCAGGCGGTGCCGCGTTTCGCCGACGTAGCGGGCAGAAATTAGCCGCAGATTAGCCGGCGGCCGCCCGCGTCGGCAGCGGACAACGGCTGCCTTCTACACCGATGGAAAACCGCATCGGAGGACCCGGAGACGACGGCGGTTTCTTTCTATTCACTTCTATCATTTTTGTACCATATTTCGGGTTCTATTTGCTGCTGGTCGGCTGGGCAACATAGCTCTAGATGCCGCGGTTGGGCTGTAGCGTCCATCACCGTAGGACATCTCTACATCGACGTCAGCAAGTGCACTGTTCGGTATACGGAATACCTCTGACACGCCACCTGTCTGGAAGACCGCCCCAATTCCAGCGACCATACGAGAGACGGGAGATAACATCGGCATCGTCTCGAGTATCCGACCCTTCCTGACTTTCACTGGTATCAAGCATGGTGTACGTACTTGCCGGTGAACTTCGTACTGCAGCAGTGCCTTCAGGGCTGATTGAGGTCTCGTCCTATAACCTAGCTGTCCGGAATTACAGACACTTAGGGTCCGGTCCTAACGGCCTCCTTCAACCGCACGACTCATAAATGGCGCCCGGACCTGATGACGAATCGACAGTGATGAAGCGTGAAGTTGGCTTCCCTCGGGGCAACCCCTGCGACATCAGAATTTAGCAAGACTCTACTTGTGGTAGATCGACTGCATCAAAGAGCCCCGGAGCTAAAAGACCGAGGCGGGCAGCTGACGTCTTGCAAGGGGGTCCTGGTCCTATTAGCAGTTGTACCTGGCTATCTTCGACCGGCACTGCCTTTTTCAGCATCTCCGTGAGAAGAAATACCCCTGATGACAAACCCTCAGCAAGTCAGTACCCTGCTAGCCCCGATTCTAGGAGGCGTAGCTGGCTACCATAGTTTCGCCCTGTTATTAGCAACATAATACGAGCATGGCACGATAAAGATGGGCTGTCAGCGACCGAGCTGCCGCCTTGAGCGGAGAAGGCGGTAGAGGGAGAGCTCGCGTATCGTCGCCGAGATCTCAGGGTCCAGCCGTCGCCGTGCTCCGTACGGATTACACACGATGCTGGGCAACTCGTACGGGATGCCGGAAAGCAAGGCGTTTACGGAGCATGACTCTTACGATCACGAAGAACCTGCAAAGATACCGCTCGGAGATGACTACGAAACAGGCCAGGGAGCTGCACCATATGCAACACTGCCACGTCGTGTCCCATCCGTACGTATGTAGGAGCAGCCGGTTCCGTGCAAAGATAAGGAGACGAAGGTAACTGCGCACTAGCCGATTGGCAACAACCCCCACGCCTGCCCGAGCGGTCTGCCTGAGCGACTCTTGCCTACAGATACGGAGTAGACCTGCATGGTGGACTCCCCCGAAACTGTGCCTGAATCATGAAAGGGGGGGGGGGGAGGAAAGCGAACATCAAGTCCCCACGGCGAAGCATGAGTCCGCCCCAGTGAACCCAAATACTCGAAGCGGGCGGGAGCGAGAGTCTCACCTTCCGAGGGCTTCCCGCTGGAGCATTTCGTTGGGTAGCAGAGGCGGCGGAGGAGGAGGCGTGGAGCCCTCCGACGGTCACCATGACAGAAGTCTGACCAACGTCGTAGAACCCCTCCCCTCCCCTCCCCTCCCCTCTTGGGCGCAGCCTGCGTTCGGCACGCACTGTGCTCTGTAGGGTATGTCGTAGAAGAGAATGGGACGCCAGAGAAGCCCAACGGGGGTCACGGAGACTAGAGAGCCACGGCAGCATGTGAGATATGACGAGAGGGCGAGGCCAACAGCCATCGTCCCCACCGGGGCGAAGGCCGGGATGACGGGAGTGGCCGTTCGTGCGGATCACGCACTATCACCACCACCAACCGCCGTTCCGTTCCCGTCTCGACCCACGGCATTTTGCTGGGGAATCTGCAACGCAACTGAGGGGGCTTGGGCTTGGGGCTTGGGCTTGGGGCTTGGGCTTGGACAGGCAACGAGGATCTTCCTCCCCTGCTTGACGCCTGGTCAGGAGCCTTGGTCAGGAGCTGCTCCCTCCTGCGTCAGCGGTTCTGGACCAGCAGTCCTGCGCCCAATGGCGTAATGCACGGCGAAAGGTGGTGTGGTGCTTTGCAGTTCGCCATCGCGAATGGGCGGACGGAGTTCGCTTTTTAGGCTTCGCGCCCCCCCCCCGTGTCTGGTGTCCGTCACCGCTCCGGGCCGCGGGGCAGGGATCGGGGAAGCAGGCCAGCCAGCCTCGCACGCCTCCCATTGGAGCGGCGATCGCAGCTGCATGCCCGGCTTGACCGTTTTCCGCAGCGAATCCCACCCTCCCGAGTTCGTTATCGCATCGCAGTCCCTCGCGCTAACCCGGCCGTGCCTGCCCGCCAGCCAATCCCCTTCCCCGAAACCTCCGACCGGTCAGCTCTCGACGGTCTCGGTAAACCGGCGCCCAGGGTGTTGAGTGCTTTTTTTTTTCCTAACTCTCTCCCTCTCCGCCAACTGCGCCCGAGTGGACACACTCGCGGAGCAGGTGTGACCTCATAGTCTCCCGAATTGGGCCTGGTGTGCAGGAAGAGAAGGAGAAGGGGGAAGGGGCGGGAAGGCGAAGGGGGCCGAAATGCTTCCTCCGAGGGGAGGATTGGTGGTGGAGGCCCTGTTACCTACAGCGCACTGGGCCTAGCGGGCGGGGTTGGTAACCTTGCGGGAGGGGGGGGAAGCGACAGAGTTCGGATGAGAGCAGGGGCCAGCATTAGGCCGTTCCCAGACTAGCGGCGTCGACTTGTGGCTGCGGTGTGCTTGGACGAAAACCGAGCGGGCTCTTGGCGCCCCTTTAGGGGCATTTCAGGGAGGGGGTGAGGAGAGGCGAGACAGGAAAAGAGGCGACGGCCGCGTGCCAAAGAGCCGTGCGTTGCAGCAGACCCCAGCTTGGCCAGGCATTTGCGCAGGCTGAGCACGTTTCTGTCTCTGCGCCTCCGCGCGCTCCGTGAGTTGCCATGTGGTTGATCGCCGGCCAACGGGTACTCTGTCAATGAACAGTTTGTGCGGGCCGCCTACCTTCCTGGGTAGAAGGGGCTGCCTGCCTGCATGTACGGACGTACAGAGTACAGATGCGCATATGCCCGGGCCCGCGAAAACGGAGAGCGGCCCCTCCTCGCCTTCTCGCGCTTCCGCCACTTCGACGATCCCGCCGGCCTCTTTTCCTTTCCAGCTGGGTGAGACCACGTTGCGTGCCACTCGCAACGTCCGCTGCCGGTGTCTGGGCGAGAAACGCACGCCGGGCGGAGGACGCAGAGTCGCACCGGGCGGGGGGGATATTGGACATCATCGCAGCACGAGCGGCGACGCCCAGCTAGCGAGATAATGGACAATGTCGGTTCCCCTCTGCCCTTCTCTGTCTCCTCCCCTCTCCACCGCTCCTGACAGGCGAACAGCGGGAGAAGGGGGGGGAGGGGGCAGCCTGTGTCGCCCGTCGCTGTCACATATCAAGAAAATTGCAGTCACTCTGCACCTCGCTCGTTTAAGCGAACAAAATTGAAAGCTCCGAGCTAGGCCCAGCGGCCCACCACCAACCCCAGCCCCATCTTTTCGCAAAGCCCCTGGTTGCGCGATGCGAATCAGTGCTCCGTCGAGCATTTGTTCTTCCTGCTTCGAAGGACGGAGTACATCGCGAGTACATTTGCACTCTGCGATCTCTCCGTAGCGCAGGAGACGGAGTCCCTTCTGATGATGCGATGGGGCGACGGGGCCGGGAAGTACGGTCCCCCACTACGGGAGAGGCCAGGCGAGATGGAGATCGGTGGGCTCGTCCGCGAGGCGCTAGGGGTCCCCTGAAACGAAATTTCCTCAGATGAACCGTCGCTGTGTGCGGTCGGAACGCACATGTCCTCGACTGTTGTACTCGAAACATGGGAGCAGGCATTAGCGATGCTGCCCTTCGGCACCCTCGGGCGGACGCCTCGGGCCCTTTTTCGTGCGTGACACCTCGCCCGTGTCTCACCTAGACGTGTCATATTCGTTTTTTGTCTGCTGAAGTGTAATCCGTATGCGCCGTTCCTCGGTAGGTAGCAGCAAGCCATGTGTGCAGATCGCTGGTTGACACCGGTAAGCTACTCCGCACCTGGGCGCCTCGCGGTGGGAAACTTCCGCTGTGGAGGTGTTGATTTCAAAGAATCGAAATTGATACTCGGCTAGTGCTGTTTAAGATTGTTGGCCGTGCACTCGCTTATAACTTACCAGTTCAGGCGGGCATCTATTTTTACCAGCTACCGTCGAGACGTCGAAAAGCTGCCGAGTACGGATTAGACAGGCCGGGCAGGCTGGCAGGTGGCCTGTCGGAATGCCATGTTAGGTAAAGACGGTCAGGGAAGGGTTGGCACAGGCCCCTCTGCGGCCCCGATCGAGACGGAACTGGAGCCCCCTACTAGTGAACCCCGTACTTCGTAGCTCGACCATTCACGAGGGAAGGAGGCCGACCCTGGGCTTGTCCGCCTACTCGTAGCATCCCGGACGCCCCCATGGCGCTGACGTCGCGACGAAAAGATCGTTCGTTCCAAGCGGTGAAGCTTCCAGGGCCCCCCTGCTAGGATCTATCGTCTTCTGCACGGAGTTAAAGGGAAAAGGGAAAGAGAAGGGAGGACCCGCCGTGCCGCGGACCGCGGGAGGCGCGCGAAGGTCTGCTGGCGGGCTTTAGTACACGGGATAAGGCAGATTGCGTGCATGAGGATGGTATCGAGGGCACGAGGAGGGCGTCGCACCAAATGTGCAGAGTATCAACACATCAACGCAACCGTTCGCTGGCATCCCCGTGTGCGAGACTGACGTAAAAGACAAAGTCGCGAACACAACGGCAGCTGCGGTGTTCATCTAATTGGGTTGGCCGTGTCGGGGCCGGAGGGCGTTTCTTACCGCTGTGTCGGAACCAGGCGACATGATTGGCGCACCGGCGGGGCGGTCTCGACGGAGACTGGAAGACGACGGAATGCCTATGGGAGTGCTCCGCAACTCCGCAAACGCGGTTCGGGAGCAGAGAACTCTGAAGCTTTTACCGTGCGACGCCGAGAGCTGGGCCAGATTGGGCCGAACAGCCCACCAGTCCAGTCAGGCCATCGCAGAACCAAGAAAAAAGAAAACGTCGATAGGAAACCACTGACACGCCCGCCACGGTACGGAGTGCGCTCTGTTAGGAGTATTGCATACGGCTGTCGAGTCCGAGCGCCGCCACCCAAGTACAAATGCCAGGGGGGAAATACCGAACAGTGAAAGGGGCGAGAATGCGCATTTGCACCCGGCATCTCTCGACTCAGCTCGATGCCGCTAGGAAGCTGCGATGGTGGGCGTTTAATATCGGGATGTTCGTGTTCTACAAGCACCTCCATACCATAAACCGCAGATGGTCACCGACGTCCATGGGTTACATTATCACAGGCAAGAAGTAGCGCTAGGAAAGGAGCTACGAGTTTCGAAGTCGGCTTGGCGCTGCTCGCGAAAACGACGATGAGCTCCAGGTTCCCATCTTGCACAAATGCGTACAAGTATTGAGCATAACTCGAGTGTTGCCATCCACGGATGGCTGTGCGGGGCCTTTTGTCGCAAACCAGTCCCGCGTGTCTGCTGATTCCGGACCGCTGGTGCGGGGCTACGGACATGCTTGGAGGTACATGGCTGTACCTTCTGGTGAGCGATTTGCACCACCGTGCAGAAGCCGCCCGCAGCAACGCCGCTCCGTCGGACTCATTCGGCCGCCGCCTCTCAGGCCCAGGCTCCAGACTGCGCCAGACTTGGCACGAATAGCAACCGGATTGGATGGCCAGGGCGTAGCCGTATGACGGTCCACGAAACCAGCGGAGCACGAGGAGCGCGATCCTGTTCTGCCGTCAGACGCGCATAGTAGGTTGGCTGACGTCGATAGATTGCAGGCTGCAACACCCGAATGCGGCCAACGACTTCTGGTTCTCTACTGGCTTCCTCCGTTCAAGACCTGTCCCAGTCTCTTCACAACTCGTCGACAGGTCACCGTACGCCGCGTCCCGCACACGGTAGCACACCGGCGGTGCTTGATCACCGCTGTCAGCATGGGTTTCCTTCTGGAAGAGGAAGGCAGGACAAAAGAAAAAATGTGAAAAGCGAGGAAGAAGAAACCAAGCCCCCCGGCGGGCTTGGATCTTTGCGGGCGGCGCTGCACGGAGGCTAAGCGCATCAGGTTAACCAAACACGGCCGGAGTGGCATGCCAAGCCCAACTCTGCTGTTCGAATGCGGGAACAATCGCCGCGACTACCACGTCCCCTTTCTGCAGCGACACTCTTCAGTCACACAGTGTCCAGGAAGCGACGAGAGATTTCTCCTCACGCCTCACACGTGTTTGAGCAGAGGATCCCCGGCGACGGCGGTTGTTCCCCAGCGCTGTCAGCCGCTCTCAGTGGAAAACGGAGAAAGCCAGCCAGTATCCGGCGTCCCAGCCGCTTGGGCAATCTGTTTGGTGAGCAGAGAGTATCGCCCCGTTCAGAACGAGGCCCCCCCGGGGGGGGGGGGGGGGGGGGGGGGGGGGGGGGGGGGGGGGGGGGGGGGGG
>JAKLNC010000348.1:0-29271 GCA_022813145.1 Barbatosphaeria neglecta | reverse complement strand
GTCCTATGTCGATCGGCCCATCGCGGCTTCGAGGTAATAATGATAGAATAGCAAAAAAATGGAAGAGCCTCCGTCAACCACAGGGTCCCTAGCCATCCACAATAGGTACTGGCCGCCCAAGACACGCTCATACTTGTCCGTAATCCCCTCCGGCCATCCCCGACACCGCCGATCACACTCCTCAGGCTCACCGCCATTCGCCGCCCATCCGGCAGGGCCGTAGCTCCTGCGAAGCCGCTCCCTCTGCGAGAAGAGCATGTATTTGCTGGTCGCTTCAGCACGTCCGGTCTCAAGAGGCCTCGGCGTTCATGCTGTCGTCGCTGTCATCGCTGTCATAGTTGTTGCGGGGGCCTGCCTGCGCCACAGTGATAGCGCTATGATCAAGGGAGGGACAGTTAGACTAACCCACGACGGGAAGGAGGAATAGAGGGCAGTTACTTACAGCGAGGCCAGGGCGCGCGTTCCATCATTGACAGTCCCGAAGGAGCCGGGGAATATCGTCCTAACATGTCGGAATCCCGCCTCCCGGAGCAGCTGCGCTCGCAACGCAGCAGGCATGGAGACGTAGCATTGGTCGCAAGACGATGCCGTCTCCCAGCGTCTGGCCGGGTCGCAGACGCACATGGTAGTCGTGCAGAGGATGCTGACGATCTCGACCCAACCACCGTCCTCCACGGCATCGCGTAGGACGTTATAAAAGCCCGGGATGAGCTCCGTGCGCTGGATGGCTCGTAGGTAGACATAGCCGTAGCGGCGACGGAAAGTAGGTTGTGCTGCAGTTCGTAGCAGGCACCCTAAGACGTCGCGGACGGGACTGTGCATGACGTCCGAGTCGCTAAATATGCGGGAGATCTGACTAGAAGATACATGGGCGTGTCAGAAATAAGAGAGATGGAAAGGGGAAACAGCAACGGGAAACGGCAACGGGGGACGGCAACGGGAAACGGTAACGGGAAATGGCAAGGGGAAGCGGTAAGAGAAGATGGCAAGGGGAAGCGGTAAGAGAAGATGGGGAGCAGCAGTGAGGGTTAACATGTGAATTACAGAGTGGTATGGAATCACTTACTTACAATGCCCAAATAGCGACCCCAGTGCCTGCACATAGCACCATCCGGGGGGCACGAATTGATGCCCAGTAGATCTGGTCATTGGAGATGGCAAAGATGAAGCGGTTGCTGTGATCCCAGCCCGGTTTGGTTAGCCATCCTAGCACCGCGACATCTATCATTGGCAAGGACAACTTACTGCCGCCGTTCAAGTCTCCAGATCCGCATCGCCCTTCTGAGGTCCGCGCGGACCTGCAAGAGGGCGTCGCCATCGCGGAAGTCGTCAGTATTGTCCATGTAAAACTCCCAAAGATCGAGCCTGTTAGTTGCAACGTCCCTCATTAGGTCCAGGAGCTCCTGGGAACTGCGAGCCATGATGAAGAGACTAATGGGAGGACTTGGTAGCAGGAAGAGCGCGTGGCAATGAGGGTATGAAATTGCTTGGTGAGGGTATGAAATTGCTTGGTGATAGACCTAAGAAAAAGATGGGGCTTAAAGGCGCCAATCACGCAGGGACAGGTCACGTACTATAGGGTATTGGTGCTAAGACCCTCAATGCTTATTTTTCCCTCCTTGTCACCTTTCCACCCTCTCTGCCTTCAGTATGATCTGATTACTCCTGCCTGGTAAGAGGTGATGGCTTATTGAGAATACTTCATTGTGGAGGCGTCTTACCAATGCGAAGTTAATTCCCGCAGCAAGGGGATCCCGAGATACATAGTGAACTCCTTACTAGATACTTACTAGATATGGTAATTAGCTTAGCTTCTTATTGGGCCATCACCTGGCAAGGGGAGCTCCATAGCGCCTACACACCAACTAGCTTGTCATGTAGGTACACTCTATACCTACCTACATATATCAGCTAGCTTGTCATGTAGGTACACCCCACTATCTCAGGTTTTGATCCTTTCAGCTCAGATGCATCTGTCGGCAATGCTATCAGAGGCAAAGGCTGCCAGCAGGCTGGAAGGAGGACCCAGGGGATGCGGACTTGATTGAGGGTGAGAGAAGAGCAGACCTCGCATACGTATCTGTACCTACCTCTGCTCGGCTATGGCGTGCAACTCCATGCAGGATGCAAAGTTCAGCCTTGTCACAGCAACCCCAGGGCTGCAATAAAGTGCCCAAGTACTTGCATAATCAAGCACCAAATGAATGCATCTTCACAGAGACTGGGATCTGGATTGCTCCTTCCTTTGTGCCTCACTCTCAGGACAGATGCCCACCTAGGCTTATCGGGTTATCCATCTAATTGCCGGTAGGTAGGTACATTGGGGATCTTTGTTCTCTAGGCAGGTACCTCCAGAGCATGGGAGGTCACAGCACAAACAAATTACTAACATCAAACATGAGAGATAACCCCTCCCCCCCCCCCCCCTCAAAAAAAAATAACCATCCAGGCAGCTTCTAAAATTTCTACCAAGACAACTACTATTTCTCTACAGTCAACTCTGAGACTGAGAGTTTCTCTGTAGCCAACTCTAGCTCCCAGAGTTCCTCTGCAGTCAACTCCAGCTCTGGCATTTTCTCTAGCGGCCTACTTCAATTCCAAGAGCTGCAGTTTCTTTTCTCCATCTTCACTGCTCTCTAGATCCCCGAAAACAGTTCTTCACCCTAGGTCCTCAGAGCCTCTCAGTTCTTATGTCCTCTGAATCTCTTACTTCTCGAAATCCCCAACCCCAGCTCTGGGCCCCGAGTCCTCAGAATCTCCTAGTTCTCGCGTCCTCGAGATTTCTCGGTTCTCGCAATTCCTGAACCTAGTTTCTCGCCCTAGGTCCTCGAAATTTCTCGGTTCTGTGTTCTCGCGATCCCCAGATCCAGTTCTGTACCCTGGGCCCTCCAAATCTCTCAGTTTTTACTCAGAATCCTCAATTCTCAAAATCCTCAGTTCCCGCGAGGGCAATTGATCTTATTCCTATTCATTTCTCGCCCCACCCTCAACAGGAATCTCTAAGCACTGCCAATCCTACCTCCAACCTCGACAGCTGCATTTCCTTCTCTCCATCTTCACTACTTTCTAGACCCCCAAACCCAGTTCTTCACCCTGGGTCCTCGCAATCCTCCCAGTTCTCGCGAGGGCAACTGATTCCAATCCTGTTCCTTTTCTACACCACCCACAACAGCAGTCTCCATGCACTGCTAATCCTACTACATCGCCAACCTCCGTTTCGCGACAAGAACTACCTAGGTAAGTTGCACGCACCTAATCTTCAGCTCTCATCTTCGGCTCCCACCATCGGACACCTCTTGGCAGCAGAAAATCTATTGACCAAGGCTTTGCTGACTGCTATCCCGCTCACAGTCTGCCAGAAAATATTCGGCGAGAAACCGCACTCCCTCCATTCTCGCTAGAAGTGGTTCCCTGCCACCCTGCTCAATTCCCCTGCCAACCGGAACACCTCGATCTTCTTCCCTGCCACTTGGCCGTCTAGGCAACACCTGCCTACTCGCACCAAAATGGATTGGGTTACTGGACACGCCAATGGACTGGACGGCCAGCAGCTCAATGGTCTAGTCAATGGTCTTGAAATCCTACAGGCCAATGGCCTAGTCAATGGTCTAGGAATCCTACAGCCCAGTGAGGGATATCCTGATGGAGAATTCGTCTATGGACGCGTCACTGAAGTCCCCGATGGACTGGACGACGAATACCCCGATGGATTGGACAACGGACACGGCGACGGAGTGGATAACGAAGACGGCAATGGACTGGATAATGGAGACGCCGTGCAGCCGCTGGGCTCCATCCAGAGCCCTCCGCTCCCCTCTGGATGGAGCTATCCTCAGGTCGCTCTTCCTGCATCGCCCGCGACCCGCTCACGCCCGTCTTTCGAGAGCGCCATGCAGAGGCGCAAGAATTACGGACGGGTTGTCCTACACGGACGGCTGCTCGACGCACTTTCCTCCTTGCGCCGAGGCAAGCTGACGAACGCTCACTACGGGCTCCAAAAGCTGGCGGATTGGCCGTACACCTGCAAGCTTGACTTCAGTACGTCCATCATGACTACAGCCGCCCTGCTTCTTATCTCGTCATAGAACTTTCCAAGAGCTAACTGAAGACTGTGTGTTATAGTAGCCATGCACCTCCAGGACACCGAACCCAGTATCGTCGCCTTCTGGGTCCAGTTTGGCAAGGAGTACGCTCAGGCCTGGGTTGCCCTACTTGATGCCCAGGTTATGGCCGCGACGCACCCGCTCTGGGATGGCGTTGATACCATGTGCAAGGCCGACGTGGACAGTGTGTCGCCTAGCGTCATCGAGATATCCCACACCATGGACGACCTGGATCTGGGCCCAGTCAACGAGGTGAACATCAAGCACTGGCAGGACGAAATCGGCCAACGTACGTATCCTCCATTAGCACTCTGCCCCTTCCTCGCGGATGATGCTGGGTTGTTGCCTGCGGACCGGGCTATGCTAACTTGCCGGATCTCTCCCCCTAGTCGTTACTGAGTACGATCGCATCTCCAACCTGCCGCTCACGAACATGGAATATGGCAGTCCATCGTATAGCATCCGAAGCAGTATGGATAGCGACGAGGATCACGATGGCGACGACGAGAGTCACGTCGAGGACCACCACCTCGGGCATGGAGCCCAGTTGGATGCGTTTTTCTTCCAGGCGCTCCTTGGAGACGGTGGCGGTGAAGGCCTCACTGCGGCCGATCTGGCTGATCTCCCCGACCTAGGAGGCCACGAATTTCTCCCTGGCTTTGACTCCTATATCAGAGGTGCCAATGACTCCGATTCTCCCAGCTCGGATGATGTCGGTTCGGATACTAGCGGCTGGGATGACAGCGATATGGTCGAGCCTACGGACGAGCCTTCGAATGGCTCGAATGGCTCGAATGGCGAGATGGACGGAAATGAGCAAGATGAGGACAGCACGGGAAACGCGCAAGATGAGGACAGCAAGGGAAATGAGCAAGACGAGGACAGCACGGGAGACGAGCAAGATGAGGACAACACGGGTGTTCACGGCACGAACTAGTAAGTGGCCCTTGGGAGCCAGCCCCATCCTGCTACATAATACGCTATCCGCCAGGGATAGGTTTCCCATGCTAACAGGTGCAACGCCGACCTAGACCCCTTGAGTCTTCAACCATTGCGAGCTATTGGCAACCACGGCGAAGGAGGAGAGGAGATGGTAACAGGCGGAGGTGGAGGAAAGGGGCACTCGTGATGCCCTGTTTCCACAATCAACACTAACCTGGCCTTCTCCCGAGATGAACCGGCGTGCATCGAGGTATTTGGGTGTATGCTCTGGCCCGCCCCCCTTTCTCTGATATCTGGGCAGGAGCATGGAGGACGAACGCGGAGAAGAAGCGATGGAATTATTGCGTATTTGCTTTTATCATACCTAGCGGGAAGTTTGCACGAGAAGTGCGGAAGGGGTCTGTCTGGCAGCCAAGCAAACGAGGAAAGGCAGACAAGGTCGTATGACTACATAGCCCGCCGTACGTCGAGAACTGAATGGAAAGCGTCAATCAAGGAGGCGGTTCGGTAGATGCGTAAATGCTCCCTCTGAGGAGGATCGTGGCTGCAGTGCATGTCATATGACCTGCGGTCCTCAGCAGGTGTTGTGTTTTCAAGTTCCATCGACTAGACATCCGTGCGTCGCTGTTGAGGCGGAGTTTGGGGCGTCCAGCCTTGTCGAGCCGCGTTGAGCCGCATCGAGCCCGGCAGAGCCTCGTCCTACGATTGAGATAGATCAAGCTGAGATGAAGACGAGAAAGATGCATCTTTTGATCGGGACCGCCCACGAGAATTGCGCCTAACCACTGGGAACCAGCAAAAGCCAGGCAGGTACCTTATCTCTGCTTACCATAAGTATATTTTCTAGCTGGTCGGCAAAATAATGCATGCACAGGCCTGGAAAGAGCTGCATTCAATTGCCCGCTATTTGCGCTATCAAATGCGCCTATTTTTCGTGCCTTGGTAGTTGCTGCAACCTTGCCAGACCTAGCCGCTGTTGTAGACCCTGCGTAGTGCAACCCGTTTAGGCCTGCGCGGGTCGGCTAACCCCGACTTTAACACATCATCACTTCATGCTCTGCGCATGAAAAATCGTCAAACCAAGCTAATTCTTCGCTATTGCCGCACTCTATTTGCCTCTTATATTGGATGCTATTGCCGACCGTGAAATCGGCCTCGTACAGATCCACATCAATCCAGATAGTCGACATGGCTTATTAGCCAACTAAGACATCGCTCGCGGCAAACGGATCCTTCGCGTCGGCAACTCAACCCAGCGGCTTATACAAGCACAACTCGTCCGGCAAAATCGTTACACAGCTTCCTAGAGCAGCTATGCAACGATCTTGCCAGACGAATTGTGCTTGAATAAGCCGCCGGCATGCCGTTGCCACAAGTTGAGTGGAGGGTATTCGTCATAAATAGCGGTGTCTTCCTTCCCCACGCAAAGCCCAGGAAGTTGAGCGCCGACGCAACAGTGATTCGGCCGGGATCATGTGCGCCCCAAGGATAAAGGCGTACTGGGGAACGCCGTGCTTGTGCTTGCCCTCTTTGGGGTTCAAACTCCGAGATGCCGGTTTCGTCTGGTTCCGCTGAAGTCGCCGTTGAGTCGGAAAGGCCTCTCTGGCGAGCCGCATAATCAGGCCGGGAGGATTAGGACTGGGTTTTAACGTTGCTGTTAGTAACGGGGTCGGAGTTCATTCTGAGTACTAAGAAGCCGCTCTCCATACGGATGTAGCCATACCTGGTTTTTATATCAAGCTGATACCCCACAGCTTCGCCCACAACCTTCTCTTATTGATGCCTTGCTGGACCTGCTAAAACGCCACGGGATTAAGTTCCCGTAAACCTTGAGCCTTCTTGACCATGTTCGGATAAAACTTGCGATCGATCTTTGAGTTGCTGACACAAAGGGTTTGTTTGTCTTGGGCGATGTCCTAGTAAGCTAATAGCCACGTCAGCTGCCTAAGCTAATGGGAATCTTATTATCCCCGTCGTTTTGAGTGTATAGAGAAGAGCAGACTTGCAGGAGGATACAGTACATGTAAGCTGCCGAAACGGTGGCTTCGATGAAAATCTCGCAGTCATCTGGGAGCGCCGGTGGCAGAGGAGGGACATGATATGTTAGGGCGATCTGGACCCTGATGCCGTGATTCTTACTCGTCCCGCAGTAGTCCGTGGTTCGCTTTCTGAGTGATGACGGCTTCGCCGGGGCACCAGGCCGAAGTCTCATCCAACACGACGGGAGCGTGCTCCGCTGCGGTATCATCAGACTGGACGCACTCGAAGGCCCTCTTCGCTTCGAGTAAGGCGAGACAGGGGTTGACCACGGCCCGGCCCAATCGTGCGAGGCCCGGCACGGAGATGTCCCGGTCGTCATGGGCGGTAACACGAACGGGTTTGGTGGCATGAGGACTTCGTCTGGCTCGGTCCGTCGCGTGCTCGTCTTCGTTTATGATGACGCTCGTCGATGATGACGCTCCTCGAGACACCGGACGACGGATAGGGCTCGAAAGGCGAAGAGGACCCCGGGACGGCGTGTCCATAATCGACGTGGCCCCTCTCGCCGGGCCTGTTCCCGCTCACGACGAGGGTACGCTCTCTCCGGCTGAGCAGGCCCCGAGAGGAGTGGCACGCACGAGGGCGACCCGGAAAACGCCAGCCGGCATCTCCAGGAGCTCACATTCTCATTTCCGGGCGAGATCGCCCGGAGTTTTCCTAACAGGGGTAAGCTCCGGCGTAAGCCTCGGCGTAAAGGTCCTGCTGCTCGGACACCTGCCCTACGCATAATGGGCACGGGTCGTAATGGCTAGATCTGCCGCCGGGGCCCCGGGACACTTGATGCCGAGCCATTCAGCAGCTCCTGGGGAGCATGTTCGGAAAGGATTCGCACATCGCCATGCTCCCTGGACAGCCGCCCCAGCGCTCGGCGAGTCGGCGGCAAGTACGCTGCATCATCGCTGTGGCGAGGGCTACTATGGTTCAGAACGATGGCTCGATTCAGTTAGTAAACTTCCAAGGTCCGAAGTTCCTTACTTCTTCCTTCGGAGGGGCTATACTTCGTCCCTATATGGTCGAGGGGGTGCATACCATAAGGGGCGTATTCCTCATAGGCACGTATCTCCCCAGGGCGTACGTTTTGCGGCCTACCTGGGTATGTGTACGTAGTTAGTTGTATGACAGATCGGCCAGCCTCGATGCTTTTCCTCGTTTACCCAAGCGTCTCTCGAAGACGGCCACCGGGGTCCGGAAAAAAAAAACAAAACAAGACTCACCGGATGGGATAGACCTATCCGTGTCGGCGGACGGAGTTCTCGCGGGCAAAAATTGCCCGTCGTTCACAATTGTAGTGGGCGGGTTATGAGTAGTACGAAGTCCAGCAGTCCGAGGCACCAGTCTCCGGGCCCACAGGGGGGAAGGGGTCGGGAAGATGACGCATGACCTGCCCAGGGCGCGCGATAGTTGCCTGGGATGGCGGCAGCGTGCTAACTGAGCTCCCCACCAAACACACACCGCTATTCCTACCTCGGCGTTCTGCCGGCAGAATTTGGGACAAATCGGGACTGGCGTCAAAAAGGCGGTGTGCGCTACGTACGACAGGGAGCTTCGTCTCCCGAGGCTGGGAGTCAGCCCAGCTAAGGTCTACTACCTACCCACCTTCGCCTTCGCATTCCGTGGCAGAAAGCGGAAACGTTTACCATGTCGTCTCTCCGTGGCCGCTTCCCTTCTCCGCCGGAGCCGTCATCGATCAGAGGCATCCTGCGGGAACATAGCGGGCTTCGCCTCCTCGTCATGCCGCTGCACTGGACTTCGCAGCAGCTTGAGCTTCTAGACTGCTCGTTCGAGAGGGTAAGTGAGGAACAGCGGCAGCAGCAGCAGCATCAGCGGCAGACGGCTTCCGCCCCGCCGATTAGCGAGGTTTGGGATGCGCTAGAATTATTACGGCTCAGGGCACCTCTGGCATCCAAGACCGTTTCCGTCCGAGATCTACTTGAAGCATGCGACATCCACTACCGTCGCTGCAGGCAAGTCTCTCCACGCGTCCCCTTGTCAGCATCGATCGGCGTCTCGCTTGTTGACCGTCGCGACAGCCGCGACTTGCCTTTCTTCTTCGACGGGCAGATCGCCGACCAGCTCCCAACCGAAGGCCTCTTCTCGCCCCGTCCGGACTCGCCCGTCCCAACTATCGCCTATCTCTATCTGCAGTCAATAAGCTTGCGCCGAGACTACTCGGTCGGCCTGCCCTGTCGCGGCAAGAGGGTGAGCTCGCCCGTCGTTCGTCTGCGAGCGAAGACACTGCAGCGCATTCAGCCGGCGAACACGTCGGAAGACCCGTACGTGGCCGCCGTCCTCATTGCGTTGGCCCAGCAGCAACGACAACAGGGGGGAAATACAAGTGCGGCGCCGGGGGGGACCTCGTCCGCGTCTCAAGAGGGGTTTCGGGTGAGCGCATCACGAGCGCGTCTTCCTCTGACTTTGTCTACGCGGCTCCCAGTTCTAATTCTGATCCTAACGGCTCGACAAGGCGCACGTTCTCGCTCTCGATGCGGATCCTCTCTGCCTCTATTTCTACACAGCTCACATCTCCCCAGCATTCCTGGACAGGCTCGACCAGCCGTCCCGTTTCTTCCCGGCCGACCCGCTTATTATTTCCTATTACGACATCCCCATCCCCTCGCGCCCCTTTGCATCCGAAGATGTGGAGTCCATGGCGGAAGCAATGGGTTGCGTAGCCTCGGCAATGCACGGCTAGACGAGTAGGTGCGGAACGGAATGCCTCGGCACCACAAGGGGGGCTCGTCGCCGCAGGCCACGCGCATACCAACAAGCATGCAAGGCTAAGAGGGAGCGATATTATCGGCAGCAGATATCATTGCCCCTACGGATGCCGTGCCGATACGTAAGCTGCTCGTGCTCACCGCCCTGCGGTGTGCTGCTTGCAGGGCCAGCAGCGCGTACCGAGAGTAGCCCCCGCCGCGGTCGGAAACCCTCGCTGAGGAGGTGTACACGCTAGTGGACGAGTTCCTGATGCGCGCCGGCCGCTTCGGTCAGACGGGGTCGACAGAGGATGGACGCATACGCGGCGCTAGGCCTTCATGGCGGCCTTAATAATAGCCTCCGTCATGACATCGTACGGTTGATGGTTTGAAAGGCGGCCAGAGATCAGGGAAGAGATTTCAGAGATAGCCGTTCTTGAAGGACCTACCTTTTTTTCTAGAGGAATGCGCTCCTCCAATATGGGGACAAAGGCCAGCATCTCCATCAGGAAGAAAAAGAGGCAAGGAACTTTGAACCGTAAAAGTTTATTAGCTGAATCGCACCTTTCCTCGTTAGCCCTTGTCACAGCTTCGGGTCTGAGAACGATGCCCTGCGCAGCCTTTCACGGCAACCTGTTCGGCGGGGGCCATTCCGTCGGGGGGGGATTCGGGAACACAGCATCTTCGTCCGCGACCAGGTCGGCGGCGCTGCCGAGAGGCTGCGGAGCCCTCTCTAGACGGGTCCCCAAGCGTCGCCCCCGCCGCCGCCGCTGCTGTTGCCACCGTCGTAGTCGATGCCGGAACTGTCCTCGCCGCCCTCCTCGTCCCGGTTACCGCCCTACTCACCAACGATGCCCGAGCAGGCTATCAGCCCCAGCCTAGGACGGAGGCGCCTGATTAGCGCAGCGACTACGCAGGGGCCGGATAGCTTCAGGTGGTCCGGCTCCACCTCCTGCGGGTGTACCAAACTAGTAGTCGATTCTAGTGCCATCGTGAAGCGGAGTGGGGGATGGCGCTTGCGGCGAGCGGAAGATGGAGCAATTGTGGCAGCGCCAACGGCCGAGCGAATATACAGGGCTCAGATTGATGCGGGGTTGACACGTTTCGTAGCTGAAGGCTCTAGTTCCAGCACCACTTCGTCCCGCACCATCCATTACGAAAAAGGAATTGTACATAAATTAGAGCGACAGCGCGCGAAGCTGGCCCCCCACAGCCGGACCGCTGGACGGTTTTCGGCTACAGTCTATTTTAGGCCGGGGCCGTTTTCAGACGCCTGTGTACGTCGCCCATTCTCCTAGGGGTCTGGGATGATAAGGGAACCAGACCGAGGCCAAACTAGGCCGCTTGGGTAACGTACTCACAGGACCGTCCACGGCTCCTCTCGGCCTGTTCTGGGCGTCAATTGAGAGGAGTGAACGTCGAGGACAGGGGCGAGTGAGGAGCGTATGACGGTGGCCGGGCTTCTGAAGATCTGTCCATATTTTTTTACACTTGTGTTGCCCGTCGTCTCTTTGTGAAGGTAACTTTTTACAGTCCCTTGCAGCGGGATCGGACATCCCGGCCTTAGCCCTACCACGCGGCTTAGAGGAAGGGGGAGAGGGGAACAGCTGTAGAACTTCAACTCCTCAATCGCCGGCCAAAAAGCTAATAGCATTGCCCGCTGCGACGCTTCCAATCTCCCTGATCTGGGAGGGTGCATCCATTTGCTGTCCGACTGTACGCAAAATGGGGACTACCTGCAAGAGAGCAAATCCAGGCTGGTGGCAATTAACGTGGGGTTTCTGGGCAGCGGGGTTGGCAGCCGGGCTTCCGGCAGCCGGGCTTCTGGCAGCGAGATCTGATGGCTTCTAACCCCGGGGATTTTCCCCTGGAATGGCGAAGGCCGCAAATGCGGCTTTCGGATGCGGCTTTCGAACGCGGCTGCCTTCTCTCCTTTGCGCTACCTCTTGTATCCAGAGCTAGTATCTAGAACGCAAGTGCACATCTCTAGACATACGATAATTCCATCCAAACACCCATTCCAAGCGCCACGAGGCGGCCCAACTCAGTCAACCCGTCTGCCCATATACCCCTTTTCTCCATGTCATCGAACACCATGTCCATATGGGTCCTTGCCGCAGAGAGGTGAAGGATTTGGGCAATTACGCAGTGGAGCACGAGAAGGCGTGTTAAGGGAGGATCGATAGTCCTGTCCTCGATGAGGTAGAGTGTACGCGTGACAGGCGGATCTAGCTCGATAATAGCACGAAGAAAGGAACCGGTTCGGCAGGTGTGCGGTCTTGTATCAGGCGCAGGCTGGAAAAAAAAACCTTGAAGGCACCGAAAGAGAGGTGGATATCATGGGTGAGCGTGATAAGAGTTCCGTGGTCGATGGATATCGTCACCTTCGATCAGGTGGATCACCCCGTTGTCGAACTTATTCAATATTCAAGCGCAGTTTTTTTGGAGGCGTGCTAGCCCAAGGCTAGCCAATAGTATCCTGTACCAACGTAAGCCGTGAAAGACTTGCCAGTTCGGAGCCCGTTTCGACCTCCGTGAGGGCATGGGGGAGGAGGATATAAGCTACTTCCAAACTGTTAAATGGGAAGGTCTCGTCTCAAAGCTGATTCCCATCGCCATCTTTCGCCTCATCACAGCTCGTTATTACGCACCCCGCTGCTTCGCCCCGATCTAATTGCCGACTGATTACGCAATGATGGCGGTCGCGGACAAGGCAGTTACTCCGAAGCTCTGTGACACCCATACCCGTCCTGATGTCCCAACAAAGCCTTGAACTCCTCTTCCCTGCGCTTGCCGGGCCGCGCAATGGAATACCGAGAAGGGCTGCGGCGCCATTTTGGCGAAAGCTCGTGCTGGGAGACGCCGGCAGAACCGTTGGAAGAGACGTCAGCAGAAGCGCCAGTAGAGGCGAGGTATGTATGGGGAGAAAGGCACCAGCATTACAAGACAACAAGTTGTCGGAGAGATAGTCTGCAAAGCGGATCAAGACTAAGCCTAGCTCCTCCTCATCTTTGGCAAGATGGAGGAATAAGGCCCGCAGGAAGATGTCCCTCGATTTCTCCGAGCGAGCATGTTTGTGGGTGAGGCGGACGAGCTTGGGGCGGTCGTACGGGTTGCTCCTGTTGCCGCTCCCGCACGCATGTGCCTCGAAGCAGTTGATGCCATAGAGCTTTGCCTTCGCCCGAGCGCGCTTATCTGCATCCAGGGGCGGCTCGGGGAGAAGTGAATGCGGCCTTCGAGGGACTGATGGCGGTGATGAGGCGGGGGCGAAGGATCCATTCTGTGTGCTCTGTTGTCACGTAGGTGCGGAACTGGTGAGGATGGAGCAGTAGGGGCTCACCGATGGCCTACACGGCTTCCGTAGGAGGAGATTCGAGTGACCTCTCCACCAATTCTTCCAGCTCCGGCCGCATCTAGACCTTCTTGGTAACTGTAAGGAGTGGGGATCAGCGAAATCTGACTTCCCGCTTCCACGATAGATCCACCTTGACCGAGGAACCCTCTGCCACGTACTGGGCTCTGCCTCGTAGTGGAAACGCACGGTGTGGTCCTTGCCGGGCTGCCTCATCGAGTTCTCGTCCGCATTGAGAGGCGGCAGGCCGTCGATCTCAAGCTTGGCGAGATCATAGTCCTGCGCCTTTTGGTCGTCGCAACTTTTATCGAAGGTTCCTTCGTCGTGCCCGAAATCATCAGTGGACGTGCGGCGAAACGTCGACGCACTACAGAGGTCTGTACTCCTCGGAGCGTGGAGGCGGAGGCGGACCCCAGCTCGGGCCGGGAAGTCAGCTCCGACGCGGCAGAAACGGGCGAAAGAGCTGGTTCCCTAGCCGTGCCGGCGTCGCCCAAGACGAGCATCTCGGGTGGCGATTCATCCGTGGATGGCGATGTCGCCTACTTCAGAGGGCTGCCTGGTGTGTATTGTGCCTCGGATGTGTTGGCTCGCTGGCCTCCGTGCGCAGGCGGGCCGAGGCTGCGTCTTCATCGACATCTTGCGCTCGGCCGCCGTCAAATGGCCTGCCATGAATCTCTCTCTTAATATCTTGAAAGTCGGTCGAAAACCAGGAGGCGCGTGATCTCGTTTTATCCAAGGAGGCGCTCCGCCCCCGAGTTTCTGCGTCAAGGGCGATTCCGTCCGTTCCGGGGGCTGCCGTCAGATGAAAGGCGCTGCGTCACAATGTCCTCGACGTTCTAGAGTGCCAACTCCATAGCTCGGACCCTCTCTTTCGCGGGATCCGTCATCATAATCGTCTCTAGAGTTAGAAACGACACACGACTGTTCAGGGGTGTCGCCGGATCAACCTCAACATGAGGGTCGACGTAATAGTGGGCTTCTTGTTGAAAACCCACTCTCTCGCTACCCGCCACGCACCGCCTTTGCGCGTGGGCTGTTGAGACAGGAACTAAATATGCCTCCAGGCTCTGGAAGTTCACAGTCGAGAAATGAACGTGTTTGAAGAATTGCAGAATGCTGTGGCGTAAGTCAGGGACCCCTTAACCTAGATGGCAGACTGAAGGTTGTTATTGGCTGCAATCTAGCGACTGCTACGGGTTTCCTTCTGGCGGATCTATACTGGTAGGTTTCAGTCCTCGGAAGTGTAGATAACCCATGCTGGATTTAAGGAGACTAGGATACAGGGAACCCGGGGGCTGGTCGGTTACTAGCACGGAAGCGCTGTCGCAATCATGAGACAAGCGAATGATGGATGACTTTACAAAGCCCAGTTAACGATTGACCGTCGCGGACTTTGGTAGCGCCAAACGCGCCCCTTTGCGGTCCATCTACAGAGATGGACTCCGAGAACCGGAGTATTATCAACCGGCTCATCTTCGCTGCCAGATGTCCTAGAGCCAGCGCCACAGTCCAGATCCAGTTAGCCAGTCACTCTGTCACGGTCAGCGCTGCCCTCCAAGCGTTGCCAAGCACATGACATACCATATCAAGACCAATCGTCACAAGACGGAAGATGCCGGGCTCATTTCGCCCTACCTGGCCGCTTCGCAACAACCTGGCGACCCATATCCTCTGCTAAGACGAGAAATCTGTCGACTGCGTCTCGGCCGCCCATCTCTTCTGTCCTGCCAGCCTTTATCCTGTTCATCACCAGTTTCTTAGCGATGCCCACAATCTCTGGCGCGTCGTCTAATGCTTCGTTAGTGACATTAGGGTTCCTTATTTGGGCCACAACATTCTCCATCCACTCGGCAATGCCAGACCACTGAAGGATATGGCCGCCCAATGCAAACGTCTGTGTTTCTCGAGTCCTGAAAACAAAATGGATCGTGCCAGATGTGAAAAACACCGTATCTCCTGGTCGGAGAACGGCGAATCTCCATTCACCCTCGGTACAGCCCTGCGGATCAGCCATCCACGCATCTCGTTCCTGCGGAGTAGGACGTGACATCCAGCCGAAGCCGATCTGTCCCTCTTGGACTTCAATCCAGGTCGAGTAGCCATAGCTGTCCATATGTGGTGCCGTGTTATGGCCTCCTTCAGATAGGAGCGCCCATTCTGTGACATTCCGCCACACGCTCAAATCTTCTGCAGAGGCCACGTGCCTCTCGGCGCTCTTGCCCATCAGAACCGCATCGCGTATTCGGAGGAGCAGCTGGCAGTTGTCTCCCTCCAGGAAAGACGGCAGCTTCGAAGGCAGGGGGTTCTGCAGATCGAGGAGGTTCCAGGGGTCATCCGTCGGCTGCTCGTTGAAGAACCGGTTCTGGACTTCGTGCAGCGTTTTTTCCTCGAAGGAATCCATGTGGCTACTGCGGGAGGGTATCTGGACAGATACGGTCCGGTCAAGACCGAGATCCCCCATCGAGCGGAAGAGGCGACGCATGCCCCATCGAGAACGCTGCTGCTCTCGAGTAAAGATAGGTCCGTCGGCCGATGCGAACTCGGCTTTGGCGGAGGCTTCGTCTTCGGTACAGAAGTGCGCCTCATCCGTAGACGGCTCTTTGCTCTTGAGCAAGATCTCGCGAACGAGATCGTTCGTTTGCGCGCCGTGAGAGTCCCGATCCAGCCTCGTCAGTTCGAGTTCCCCGAGCACCTGCTGGCGGTAGGCGTCATCGAGAATCCGAGCACGGCTGGGGCTGCCGTCTTGCACCGCCGTAGGGCCACAGGCCAGAAGCGTGGGGTCGGCCAAGCGGAGCCTTTTCAGGGGCATACTATCGCTGACATCGGAGAGCGATGCGCGCCGCCGCCGATTTGCAGGGCTGACCATCTGGCGATCCTCGTCCACTCCCGGGGGCGGTCCGGGAGAGTCCGTCTTCGTTATCGCCTCTGCAAACTTCTGAAGGTGTGAGTGACACATGGTTTTGCAAGGAACGCCCCTCCCTTCGAACTCCATATACGTGCGCAGCTGATATGGGCTAGAGTCGACCGTATGGTTTTCCAGAATCGCCAGGAGCCTTTGCGGTATGCTTGACGGGCAACATCGCTTCCCGTGCGGGTCAGCCGTGTCGAGGAGCTGGGGTGGACGGGGTGCAGGTTTGGCGCTTCTGCCAGCCGGCGTCTCGCGGTAGGATGGCCGGTCTGGTCGTGGGCGCAGTTGTATAGCACGCTCTGCGGCCGCCGTAGAGCTTCCGCTACTCTCGCTGGGCTTCGCTCGTGACTGGAGGAGCCGTCCAGCCGAGTCATCCGCGGTAGGGCGGTCGCCAGCCTCGGGTGCGGGTGGGCTGGCCAGCTCTGGAGCCGCATTCCCTCCGCGGCAGGAGGCAGAGACGTCGGTAGCCGGAGAAGAGGCAGTGATGGGTGACTCTGGCGGAGAGCTCAAGGCAAACGATATGTCGGTAGAGTGGCCAGGGGAGGGAGCTTGGGCGCCCGGCGGCTCTGTGGGCCCGTCGACGGGGCCCAAGATGCCAGAGCTGTAGGCTCCCGGCGCCGCGGCGTATGCAGCCCATACCAGGATACCGAGCTTGTCGAATCCGAAACCACCGGGCAGGTCTTGGGCCGACAGCGGTCCCCGAGTATCCTCCCACGTCGCTAGCCTCTCCAGGTCGGACTGACAGATAGGCCACGGCGAATTCTCGATCAAGCGTTGCCCGCGTGTCCGATGTCGTTCAAGCATGAGTATGTTCAACTTATCTCTGGCTTCGGACCATTCGGGAACCGCGATTGCTGCTGTGCGGAGGAACCCACAAAACTTGAGCTGCCTGGAAGTCCATTGGTAATGCTGAATCACATCTCCACCCCAGCGGCTGCCAACGGCTTTCAAGCAGGCAAGGCGCTTCTCCTCGCGTTTAGCAATGTCGAAGAAGCGCTTCCACTTCTCTAGACCATCATCGCTCGGGTCTGGGGTTTCACCGTCGTTAAACCCTCTGACACATTCGTTGAATATAGGCTCGTAGACAGCGAACAGAAGCTCCAGGCTATCATGCTTGTGGAGCAGGTCGTCTCGCGTCCTGGTACAGAGCTGGTACTTGTCTGCACCGCTTTTGCACAGGCGGATCTTTTCTCGAAATTCGGAGACTTCTTTGCGTTGGCCACCACTTAGGACGATGAAATTCTCTTGCAGTCCGCCATCGAGCTCGCCATCGACTTCGCTGTCGCGCTCGCCGTCGCGCTCGCCGTCAGGATGCGCCATATTGTAGTCGTTGCGTGGAAGCGAATCGCAGGGAGGGGCGAAGAAGAGTTCACGGTCGGACCCACTTAGCCTTAGCTTCAACATCTGCACGTGCGAATTTGGCTTGGTGGAGCAAACCCGGACCCACTAGCATAGGTGTCAACACCGATGTTGGTGGGTCCGGTTCTGGCCGTTTCATTGGCCACAATGATAAGTCGCATGATATCCCATGTGAAAGCATTTCGCGCCGTATCGTGTCCAGAGACTAGAAAGGCGTTTCGACTCATCGCTAGTCAGAGCTTCCACGGAGCCACCGAGAGCAGTCTCCCGCGATATAGCCGAAATGCGACGCTCATGTAACCTCAGAAGTCTTCGATCTGTAATTCCGATTCGCTCAGCAGTCTTGAATGGCTCGACCTGGGCTAGGACTTGTCGTCGGTGCCGCCACCGTTCGTCGTGAGACCTAACCTCAGCGCACACGGACAGCCTTATCCTCCTCCACGGCCTCGCCCCCATTCCTCACTCCCGTGCCTCGTTCCCACATTCCCGTACCTCGTTCCCATCTCTCGTCCTTTGGAGATAGCTGTTATAGCTGCCATCGAAAATAGCTGCTTAAAATAGCTGCCGTATTCGAAAATGGCTGCCATTTGAAAATAGCAGCAGGAACAGGGAGAAAGGAGCTGCGGCAGCTCCTATCCGCCGGCAGCTGGCAGCTTTGTACCGGTAGCTCCTTTCCGCCGGCAGCTGGCGGCTTTCTGCTGGCAGCTTCCTGCCGGCAGCTCCTTGCTGCTGGCAGCATTTTGGCTCCATTCTGCTAACAGCTCCTTTCTGTGAGGGTTCGTGCGCGGCTTGGTGCCAATGGCAAGGATCAGGATAGAAGATTGATTGAGAGAGTAGTCAGCTCTAGGTACAAGATATAAGATGTTGTGCAAAAGAGAGAGACACCGTCCTTCCAAGGGCCCAGATTCTCCTACAACATGGTCTCTGACATCTTCATGGCTGCCCTTTATCCCCCTAACCCTTGTTCCCTACTAACTCAATCAGCCGCGAGCAGCGGTCCAGTTCCGCTCTTCTCTCATCAGACCAACATTCCGGGCACTGGGCGGAGTACGTCGATTTCCATGACCTCACCAGCGACGACCAACATCGTTCACTAGCATCAGCTCTCGGGGTTCCTTTCCAATAAGACACTCTCCTCGGCCTATACCGCAGACAGTCACAGCAGAGAGCTACCGTCTTCTTCTCTCGACCTCGAGCGTCCAGCGGCTTGAGACGCCTTAGCAAGCTATTCATCCGGGGACAGAATGACAGAGACCGATGTTTTGCTGCAGAAGGGAATTGCAAAGACAGCAATGGAGACATCTGAAGAAGCCGCCTGCAGGTAAGGGCGAGACAGAGCTGGTCTTCAGGGTCGGCATGGGAGAATATCTCGAGCAGGATCTCGACCGGAAGGCGGAGGAGAATGGCGCATAGGTTTGGCGGTGCGCTCGTTAACTAAATGCAAGTGCTGTGAGTTTCCAAGGTAGAGATTAGCAAGGAGATTGCGCCTAGCTTGGCTGGCTTACTTCTGCTGGAATGACTAAATCTGTCAAAGGACAATCGGGATCCATGCTGCTGTTGGCCTTCTGTGGAGCAAACCCTAGACGTGTTTGGCATTCGTGTTTCCGGTCTGGCTTGTCACACTCCTTAATTCTGTGAGATAAACAAAGGAGGTAAGAGGGAGGGAAAATCAAGCCGTAAAAGACATGCAAAGTAGGACTTTGTGCGTGATCGCTTACTTAGAATAAAAGTTGGGCTAGAAATCCCGTGGAATGTGTGTGTAATTCTTAGAATCATAATAATTCAGAAAGAAGAGCTAGGCTAAATGCGGCCGGGCCGCTAGAAAATAAACTACATCAGTTGCTAGGTGGTTGCCTAGCAGCTTTGCACGTGACTAGCCCATGCAGCGACACACAATTTGTGTTTGACAGAATGACGTCAGTCACCAGGTCTCAAAAGATGGAGTCCTGGTCCAATCTCCATAAATGGATGGCTAACCCAAAATAACATAATTCCGGTGCTTACTCCAAGACTTACCCAAAACAATCACCACACACGTCCCTAGAGCAACCTCATTCAGCCACAAAGCCTTCCAAGATCAGTCATCTCAGCAGCTTCGCGCAGTTCTCAAATGGCGAATTCAAGAATAGAGGAACTTGAGAGGCTGTTGTGTGAGTTACAGCAGCAGCAACAACTGGAGAAGCAGCTCCGCGAAGAGGCAGACCGGCGCCGCGAAGAGGCAGACCGGCGCTGCGAAGAGGCAGACCGGCGCTGCGAAGATGCAGACCGGCGCTGCGAAGAGGCAGACCGGCGCCGCGAAGAGGCAGAGCAGCAGACCCGCAGAACAACGCTGATCGATTACATCAAAGCTTGCCACTCATTCGTCTTCGAGAAATTTGTGGTCCAGACGGACAATAGCTTCACGTCAAAGGGTTCTATCACCGATCCGCGAGATAAACTATGCCCGGCACGTCTGCTACCATGGTCGGATTTCTTGGAACTGCAGAGCAACACATTCAGAAGACTTCATCAAGTGCTTCCTGTGCAGCCCAAGGCCTTCGAGAGCCTGAATTTCTTACGCGAACTTGGCGAGAGGGTTTCCACGAAGAAAGTGGCAAATGAGAGGGATCTTGAATACTTTCAGCACACCAGTGTGGAAGAGCCGGTTCGGTCAATTCTCGAGCACCTTACGATCGAGGACAGGATCAAGGAGGAGTTCGATATTGGCAACGGCATCATCTTCGAAAACCATCCAAATGCCCTCAGTGATGCCGCTCAGGAAGTCATGGACAGGCAGGCAGCTCAACTCCTGCCAAGGACCCCAAGCCAGCGGGCCCAGTTCGACACTAACCAGCTCCGCCCCGATCAGATCTGTGTCTACCGACGCGACGACGGGGATGTGTCAACACGGAGGATGGCCTACGTTATCGAATACAAAGCGCCACACAAACTTACCCCGCCGCATCTTCGCCTCGGGCTCCGCCAGATGGACATCCACAAGGAGGTCGTGAATCGAGCTACGAAGCCGACGGAAGAAGACCCAGATGCATTGTTTCAATATCATGCAGACAGGTTGACGGCTGCCGCAGTCACCCAGACATTCCACTATATGATTCATGGCGGCCTTGAGTATGGCATTCTCACGACGGGGGAGACGATTGTCTTTCTTAAGATCGATTGGGCCAACCCAGGAACCCTTTATTACCACCTAGCCGAGCCTACCCCCGAGGTGCTAGCCCACCCGGCCAACTCCCCTTACTGCACTGCTGTGGGTCAGGTCCTGGCGTTTAGCCTCATGTCTCTCGGCTCCCCGGGACAGAGGCGAGAACATGGGCAAAATGAGCGTGAGTCGGCAATCCTGGGCCTGAAGGCATGGGCATATGAATGGGAAGCGATTCTGCGATCCATCCCGGCCACCGAGCGGCACGCACCACCGAGCTCGCCGGGATACAGGCCCAGAACATACGAGACCGTGGATCGATCTCCTTACTTCCTCCGACGTACAAGAAAGAAACGAGCAGTCGGAACGGAACACCCGAACGTCGGAATCTCTGGCAAAGATCGATCGCCGAAATCGTCTGATGACGAGCCCGAAGGGGGCCTGCCTGATAGCCCGAGCCCTTCCGATTCGAGGAGCCGCGGCCAGGGCGGCCAGCGTCGCCAGCGAGGTCTAGCGAGACGGCCGCGCGGAGGCCATGGAGAGGGTTCGTCTTCGTGCCGTGGTGGCGAACGAGGTCGCCAGTACTGCACGCAAAAGTGCCTCCTCGGTTTGGTGGGAGGTGGACTGCTCGATAAGAAGTGCCCCAACGTCGCGCTCCACCAGGGACAGAGCGGTGGCGTTCGTCATCCCATTGACCATGCGAAATGGACCCTCCTCCTCCGCGAACAACTCCGGCGGACGCTGGATGACGGGGTGGTCCGTCTTTGGAAGCAAGGGGCGCGGGGGGTCATTTTCCAGGTCACGCTGCTCACGCACGGCTACACCTTCATCGCCAAGGGCACCGTTCCAGTCTTTGTAGAAGATCTCGAGCACGAAGCTGCGGTTTATCGTCGGCTACAGCCTCTGCAGGGCGTCCGCGTGCCCGTCTTCCTCGGCGCGATAGACCTTCGTGACATCTCACGAACGTACTACTACGACCTCGGGGTCCGAATCGTGTATATGATGTTCCTCTCGTGGGCCGGGCAGAGTCTGGATGATGCCGCGACCTTGGACACGATAGGGAAAAGCCCGGAGCAGGAGCTCGTCCAGTCATTGCGGGCATTGCACGCGATGGGGGTGGCGCACACGGACGTGCGGGAGCCGAACGTACTGTGGGACCGGGAGACTGGTCGGGTTATGATTATCGACTTTGAGCGGGCAGTCCTAATGGACCCTCCTCGGCGCCCCCTGATGCAGCTGATGCCAAACAAGAGGTTGCCGGCGCCGGAGGGGATGACTTTTTCCAAGGCCACGGGTCAGGCCAGTGCTAAAGAGGCGGAGCGGTATCGACGAAGCTGGGAGGATATGTCAGCTGCTAAGCTCATGTTTTGTTCCTGAGCTTGCACGGACTAGACCTCGTGTAAGAATGAAGTTCTCGGGGCTGTACAGCCTCTTTGGTCATCACCGGCCCGTCCCCGAACCGGACGGCCCTAAGACAGATGACTACATAGTAGAGATAGACTAGAGCGATGATAGATATCGGCTGTGCAGCCTCTTCAGTCGTCACCGGCCCGTCCCCGAACCGGACGGCCCTAAGACAGATGACTACATAGGAGAGATAGACTAGAGCGATGATAGATATCGGCTGTGCAGCCTCTTCAGTCGTCACCGAACCGTCCCTAAAACTGATGGCCCTAAGATAGATGACTACCTGAGAGATAGGGTGGGATGATGAAAGTTATGTCCCTTGATACATGAATGCTCTGACCTGCCGTCAGGGAGGAGTCCAGTCCAAGTAGCCCCTATTCAGCCGTCTTATATACAAGTACGAGAACTCGTCATGCAAATCAGCGCCATATTCACTCTCCCGGATGTTGGCAATATCCCTCGCAACGTTGTCGTCTACATCGCTTCACCCCGTGCTACTGATCTTGCCTTCGTGTCTCAACAGTGTGGTGATGTCAAAGCAGTGCCCAACCCATACTCCTCTCGAGATATTGGAGTATCATCATCCATGCCGACAGATAAGGTTGACCAGCAGATGCGCGATAGGACAACCTCGCCAAAGCCTAAAACAAGGATTTCGGGACCGTGGAAGTAGCTCGGTTTTAGGGCGATGGCTTCCAAGTGGACAGACTCCCTCGTGGTCAGGTTTCGAAGAATCCACGGCTGGCTTGTTGGGAAATAAGTCGACTCTGTGACGAGTATTTAGGACCGTCTTGCCTCGAATGCGAGATCCTCATGCTTGCTCCGGTCTTTTCAATAAGAATATACGCGTGACGACTTCGCCAATACGTCGACCGCCTCTTCCATGTACGAAGACGCTAGGGCTAGCGAAACGAGAAGCCTGAATGATTCATTAACCATGACGTATTTAAGGCTTCGTGATCGCGATGTAGGTTCGCCCTCACCTGACGAAGCTCGTCTAGCTCTTAGGTTGAATAAAAGCCGAGAGGGTATTCGTTCGATCTAACGTCTTTTCCCACGGAGCCGATGTTCTAGCCAGCTCATCGCCTTGAAAATGGACGCGTAGTAGTCGTGAATATAATCTCGAACCACGGTCCAGAAATTCTAACTCGCAAGACAGAGTTTATTAAAACCATATTAACTTAAAGACGATTCGAAGTTAAATTTCTTGTTTTATTCCTTAAGGTTTAGTTTTTGTAGGAGTCCGGTGTAACGGTCGGCAATAGCATTCCATAGCATTCAATAAGAGATGCGAAGAGAAGGCGGCAATTAGCTTGATTTGACGATATTTCATGCGCAAAGTATGAAGTTATATGTAAGAGTCTAAGTTGCTAATGCTAGCAAAAGCTGGAAGAGAAGTCTTCTTGTAGCTTGTTGCTGCTTGGAGCTGAATAAGCTTCTTTGGAAGGCTTTGAAGGGTAATGGAAAGCTGATGCTAACACCTGCCTTGAATTAATCGTTGCAAGACTATTAATTTACTTGTACTACTTACCTTTCCTTATATACTTAACAATTTCTGTATGATCTTTTCACTTTTAAGATAGTTTTATAAGCTCTTAGAAGTGTTGCGTCAAGGTATAGTTGTGTCATATTAAAACTTAACGAGACATTTTAATTTATTGTTTTGCTACATCACTTCGCTTTTCCCTTTAGAGTACAAGGCAGTGCAGTTTATCTAACAACCCGCTTTTCTTTTAAAGCTGTAACACACAACTTACCTTTCCCTTTTCTAAGCAAGCTCTTACTTTTTACCTTGTTAATAAGATAAGTAGTAACACCTTGCTATAGCTTATGTGCTTTGCTTGCTGCTTAGCATTAAGCTAGCAACTTTGTATTTCAGCTTTTTCTTTAGCCTTTTCTCTAGTTTTAGTTTTCTCTTTCTCTTTTTTGAATTGACTATTTTTACACTTTTAGTCTCTAAGCTTAAGTCATTCTGACAGCTAAATGCATATGGCTTGTAGCAACAAAAAAAAAATTACTGTTCATGCTAAGCCTCTCCGAGAAGGGTTGCATCAACTAAGATTAGGATTTCGGACCCGACATAATCGGATCCGATCGGATCCGATTATATCGGGTCCGAAATTCCAAAACAGGCTAGATTGATTTAAAGTTTCGGTGCCGGCCGCGATTGCTATTTACACAGCCTGTTCGAACCTATAAAAATGCACATATAGGCAGGGGTAAGGGGCGAATTAGCGGCGCGACGGTCGCAATACGGGCCTGCAGACGTCGCACGAACAGCGTACACTCGTGATCATCAAAGTAAGGTGTCTGGAGAGAAAGGTTTCCGGCTGGAAGTCATAATACGAATTAATTTGTATATATATATATGATACTTGCTGTCAGCTGTCCATCCCGTCCGGATCCTGTGGTCTAGCGTATCAGCTCGTCCTTGCCCAGATGGGCGGCCATGGGATCGCCAGCGGCCGTCTTCTTGCGGCGGTACTCGTCGAGCTCCTCGGAGGTGACGCCGCCGATCATCTCCTCCAGCGTGCGCTTCTTGGCAGGCACAGGCTGAGAGGAGGTAGGGTCGGGCGGCGGCGGAGGCCGGCGGCCAGCTCCCTCGCCGAAGAAGCCCTCTCCAGCGAGGTCCTCTTCGTTGAGGCCCCTCCGGCTGGCGCCGGCGCGGTCCTTCGCGTCCGCGGCGGCGGCGGCGGCGGCGTCCCCGAGCGGTAGGGCGGCGCCGGTCCTCTGTCGGTCCGAGTGGTCCCAGGCGCGCTTGCCCTCGTCGCCGGTGCAGTAGCTGTTGCGCACGAAGGAGTGGCAGCAGGCGTAGCCCCAGCGGGCGTCGGACCACCAGCTGCCCCAGACGGCAGTGTGGTTGTTGGTGTAGACGTCCTCGCGGTACTTGGAGCGGGCGGCGGAGGCGGGGGCGCCCTTGACGAGGCCCAGCTCGTCGTACTCGACGAAGCGCTCGGAGGAAGCGAGGGCGGCCATGGCGCGGAGGCCGGCGGCCTCGGGACCGTCGGGGCGGTCCGGGTCGGCGCCGTAGCGCTCGCGCAGCAGGTCGTCGCGGCGGCGGGCGGCGTCGTCGGCGGCTTCCTTATCCCTCCGGCGCAGGAGCTCGGCGGCGGTGGGGTTGGCCTGCAGGTGCAGGCTGTTGTCGCCGGTGCGCTCCTGGTTCTCCCAAGCGAGGCGCTGGGCGCGCTCGAAGTCGGCGGCGTCGCCGGAGGCGCGCATGAAGCCCTCCTCGGCGAACAGGCGGGCGGCGGCGTCGTCGACGACGCCGGCGTCGACGATGGCGCGGGTCTTGGGGTCGTAGCGGGCGGAGTCGGTGTCGAGGGCGATGAGGTACTTGGCGGTGTCCTCGCGCAGGCGCAGCTGGCGGGTGGATGTGGGCTGGTGGCGGCTCATGTCGGACTCCTCGGCGTAGTGGTCGCCGTCCTCGAGCTCGCGGCCCTCGGCGGCGGCCTGGCGGCGCTGCGTCTCGTGGCGCAGGTCCGCCTTCTGGTTGTACTCGTCGACCACGGCGCGGTACTCCTCCGGGTCGAAGCCGTTCCAGCGGTCGCGCTTGGCGTCCCAGCCGAGCTGGAGGTCCTGCACCACCTCGTCGGCCTCGATGTCGCGGCCGGTCCACCTGGCGCCCTTGGCGCGCGGGCGGCTGAGGCAGTCCTTGGCCTTGTGGGTCATGGCGCCGCAGTTCTCGCAGGCGCCCTTGCGGTACTTGGTGGCCGCGGGGCCAGCCTTGGCCCCGCGCGCGTACCAGCCGGCCTGCTCGGCGTGCTTGCGCAGGCGCTGGTGCTCGAGGTAGTCGGCCTGCTGCTGCTGGTCGACGTAGAAGGGCTTGCGGGTGATGAAGGCAGGGATGTACGCGTTCTCGTCCTTGGCCGCCGGGCCCGAGAGCGCCGTGGCCGCCTCGCCGGTGCCGTCGCCGGTGCCGTCGCCGCTGCGGTCGTCGGTTCTGCGGTCGTCGGTTCTGCGGTCGGGCTCGCGGGCGGTCGCGTCCCGCGGGGGGAGCCTAGACGGCGGCATCATCGGAGGCATGTCGTGGCTGGAGAGAGGGAGAGAGAGGAGAGGAGAGAGAGGAGGGAGAGAGAGGAGAGGAGAGAGAGGAGTGAGAGGAGAGGAGAGAGGAGAGGAGAGAGGAGAGGAGAGGGAGGAGAGCAAGGACGAGGGCACAGGTGGCGTCGCCGACGCGATGGGAGTCGGGGTCGAGAGTCTGGTCGGAGAATCTGGTTGAAGAGTCCGGTGGAGGCTTAGGAGCTGTTGGAGACGACACAGAAGGCGATGGAGAAGGGAAAGCCGGACGTGGGCGCCTTTACGAGGTTCTTTCGGCTATTCTGTGGTGGTGGCTCTTTGGGGGCGACTCTTTGGCGGCGATTGTCTGGCGGTAATTGTCTGGCCGCGACTGTCTGGGGGCGATTGTTTGGCGGCGATTGTATGGCGGCATTCTTTCGGCGATTCCTTGCTTATCTTAAGCGCAATACCCCCTTCAGGTACAGGTAAGCTGCACAGGCCTGCCCTAGAGCGCTGGCAACAGCACTAACTAAGGCCTACTTGGAAGCTTGTGCAGTGCTAAAATCAGGCGTCAAGCCCTGTATCGCAAAAATGGCCTGCACAGAATGGCCTGCACAGAATGGCCTGCACAGAATGGCCTGCGCAGAATGGCCTCAGTACTAAAACGTGGAATGTGAGTACTGCTCGCCACTGCTTATGCCGTACAACTCTCAGCAGGGCCAGATTACATCTTCAGAAAATGTCTGCAGCTCCCTAGGGCCCTTCTCACTGCTTGCATCCACTCTCCCATCCGCAATGAGGGCCTAATGCATGGTGGTTGTGATGGCAATTGGGCCAGTGGTAGATGTGGTGATTTAGTGGCGGCTGTAGTGGATTGGTTTGTTTGTGGTGCACTTAGCGTGCGCATTGCTTTCTGTCCTTTGTAGGTGCGGGGTAACAAGGGCTGTGCAGCCTTTAGCTGCTAAAACCTCGCTACTGTCCAGCTCACACCTCCTGGCCACTGTCTGAGCGCTGACACTGGGTCATGCATGTAGGCTGCAGCAAATAAGCTGTAGCAAGCAGGCTGCAATAAGCAAGCTGCAGCAAGCAAGCTGCAGCAAGCAGATAAACTGCAGCAAGCAGGTAAACTGCAGCAAGCAAGAGGTCAAGTAGCTAAAAGTAGTTCGGTTATGGCTACCATTAATGCATTGTCTTGCTGGCCTTTGGATTTCCTCAGTCAGAAATCAGACGCGTGAGCGGGGTAAGGAGGTGAGGCAGCCGGATCTTTCCACCGTCCATTTCCTAGCCCGAAATGCCCGTGGTCCAGAGCTCCCCGCCAATGGACTGCTGATCACCCACCCATACTTACTCTGGGAAGAGCGGTTGAAGGGCGCCTACGCGGATCCGCGCCTCCGACGCGTCTTCTGGAGAGATCCAACTCTTCCCACATTGCCTCCATCGCCTGGAGTCTACCAACTCTATTCCACAGACCTCTACCACCAATTTTGGCGCCTAGAGAAATCCGGCTTCATTCCACCTTCACCATCGCCTTCATCGTCCAGAGAAGGTTTGACTCTGCTGCCACGTACTCGGCTATGTCATATCTCGCTTTCATTGCCTGAGAGAAATCCGCGTCTTCCACATGCCTCCTTTACCATTGCTTCCATTGTCTAGAGAGAGGAAGTCTGACTTCGCTACCACGTACAGCTTTGCCATGTCTCGCCTCCGTCTGGAGAGATCCGACTACTACATACCTACCTGAATATCTCTCGCCCGAGAGAAATCCGACTACTACATACCTACCCGAATATCTCTCGCCTCCGTCTGGAGAGAAACCCGACTTCCTCCACATACCCCCTTTTACCTTGCCTCCGTCGGGAGAGAGATCCAACTTCTTCGACATACCTCCTTTACGCTGCCTCCATCGCCTGGAGAAATCCGACTTCCTCCCCGTACCCCTCCACGTACCCCTCCACGTACCCCCTTTGCGTTGCCTCCGTCGCCGGGAGGAATCCGACTTCCTCGACATACCTACTCGAATATCTCTCCCCCGTCTAGAGAGAGATCTGACTTCCTCGACATACCTCCCTTACCTTGCCTCCATCGCTTGGAGAGATCCGACTTCCTCCACATACCATCGTCTCCACCGTCTAGAAAGAGATCCGACTTCCTCTACGTTGCCTCCGTCGACTGGAGAAACCCGACTTCCTTCCACATGCCTGCTTAAGCATATCTGGCCTCCGTCTGGAGAGATCCGACTTCTACATGCCTGCATAAGCATATCTCGCCCCCGTCTGGAGAGAAATCCGACGTCTTCCACATACCTGCTCAGATATATCTCGCCTCCGTCCGGAGAGATCCGGCTTCCACACACCTCTCCGCCCCCGTCTGGAGATTCGGATACCGCCTATCCGTGGCTGCTTCTCCCGATGGCCCCCGCCGCGGCCTTCCGGGTGCGGCTCGACTGCATCGACCACTACCAGGGCCGGCCGACGCGATTCGACCCGGTCCTCCGGCCCGACACGCACCCGCGCGACCTACGGCGCGAGCCCCGTGTGCCGGTGGTGCGGGTCTTCGGAGCCTCCGAGAGCGGCCAGACGGTGTGCGCCCACATCCACGGCGCCTTTCCCTACCTCTTCGTCGAGTACGCGGGCAGCCTGGCCCCGGACGTCGGTGCGTTCCCCCCCCCCCGGTCGGGCAGAGTGTCGAGTATCTGCCGTCGGGCATCCGTACTATCCGCCGTCGGGCATCCGTCGGGTTCATGTTGTCTGATCGCTGACGATGTGCCGCAGTCGGGCCGTACGTGCGCCGCCTCCACGGAGCCATCGACCGGGCGCTGACGGCCAGCCTCCGACGCGACCGCCGCGGCTCGCCCGACCAGGAGCACGTGGCGCGCATCACGGTGGTCAAGGGCGTGCCCTTCTACGGCTTCCACGCGGGCTACCGCTTCTACCTCAAGATCTACACGTTCCACCCCGGCCTGACGCCGCGCCTGGCCGAGCTGCTGCGCAGCGGCGCCGTCCTCGGCCGGCCCCTCCAGCCCTACGAGGCCCACCTGCAGTACCTGCTGCAGTTCATGACCGACTACAACCTCTACGGCTGCGACTACCTCGACGCGGCGCGCGTCACCCACCGGGCCCCGCCGCCGGATGCCGACGGCGGCGCGGAGGGCCTCCCCGGCGGGGTCCTCCCGCGCAGCAGCCACTGCGCCCTCGAGGTGGATGTGTGTGTGCAGGACATCCTCAACCGGCGGGCGGTGCGGGAGCGGCGGCTGCACCACGACCTCGCGCAGAGGCAGCCGCCGGGCCCCGCGGCCGCGCGGCTGGTGCCCAGCATGGCCGGTCTGTGGC